>JAITYZ010003225.1:0-10642 GCA_027744595.1 Paronellides praefectus | reverse complement strand
AGGGGGAGTTAGTGGACGTTTATTTTTCTTTTTCGGTTCTGAAGGATCACCGCTCATTCCAGTGTCAGAGTCTTCGTTGTCGTCTTCCTCCTCTTCTGGCTCATCTCCATCAACCTCAGTCTTCCGGAGCTGAGGTAATTTGTCTAAATTGTCCATCCACAGAGCACACAACGGAGTAAGATTATTATCCCCATCTCTTCCCGCTCCAATCCACTGGTAATACTTGGTTTTATACTTGTACTCGATGTAGGGAACAAAATCTTCTGGATGCACGTCCTGATAATTTCCCGCAAGAAAGTTTAAAGCAATGACAAGGGCAAAGTTCCAGTCCTGAACGCGCATAAACCATGGATTGATTGATGCTCCGGCGCTCGTCGTCCATTTTTTAATGGTTTTCTCCAAGCAAACCAAAGTCATCCTGTGGTCCCTTGTTGAACACAATACGTCTCGGATAAGTGAGAAGAAGGATGCGTATTGCTTTTCCTCTGAGAGCAAAACCTCAAAATCACAGAGTCCATCTACCATGTCCAAATCTAAACCATCCAACTCGTCACTCAGATTTGGAATCGAGTCAAATGGATTCCCATCCAAGACTCCAGATAAATCATCCATTTTATCCATCACACAATCCATTTCCAGCTTTATCCCGTCAACTGTACTCATGCCCCCAGTGTCCATTTCCGAAAGATTAGCTCCAATATCTAGGTTCATTCCTCCAAGACCTCCAAGTGCAAAGCTACCGAGACTCAGGTTGAGATCATCCGAATCTAATAAATTTGGAATGGAAGATGATGACGTGGTAGTAACCACGCTGGTTGTGGTGCCAGAAGCACTAACTTTATTGCTGTTACCCATGCTGCTGCAACTATTCGTTAAAATACCTGAGGGTAGCTGTAAGCTTTGAGTATTTAGAGATGAGCCTTGGCCAACTACAACAATTGACTGTGATGTTGTTGGGGTTGACTGTAGGGATAAAATTTGTGGGGATTGATGTATTTGCTGCTGTTGTTGTTGTTGAGGTATCATTCCCTGTAATAGAGGAGAGGGATGTCCTTGTAAAATTGTGGAGGCGGATACTTGGCCACCGCTTGTTCGAATGAATGTAGCATGTTTTAATTGATGATCTTGAATGTTTTGCAAACTGACCGAAATCGGGAGGATTGCTGAATTTGTCGTTGTTGTGCTCGTATGTAACGAGCCAAATTGCTGTTGCACCTGTGCTTGCATTTGATGGTTTCCTGAAGGGTTGGGTTGAACTCCTCCCATGGAAGAACTGAAAGCTGAGAGGAGATCTTTGGAGCTAGCCATTAACGTGTTGACTAAAGTTTGTGCGTCCATAGTCACTGGCACTGTTGACGGGGAGGAGGACGAAGCAGATATCACATTCTTTTGTGGTGATTGGTGGAATATACCGATCGATTGCTGTTGCTGCTGAGCAATAAGTTTTTGGGTGTGAATTGCGGCGGTGGTGATGGGTGAAGGTTTAGGTGGTGTTGAAAGAAATTTTTGAAGCTGTTGTTGATGATGTTGAAAAGATGACTGTGTTGGAGGCAGAATAGAGGAGGAGGAGGAGGAAGTTGTAATTATCCCACTACTGCTTACAATAATTTTGTGTGGCAGTTGCTGTTGAAGCAATTGTTGTACTGTTGGTGATCCATTGGCGGCGTGAAGAGTCAGTGTTGCAGAGTCCGGTACAGGAGTTGATGTCAAAATATTATTAGCCAGGGCAGCAGATACTGCGGATGATGAGTTGGACGAGAGCGGTTGGGTTAAACAATTCGTTAAAAGTGAGCATTTTTGTATATTAGCCAATTCCTGACTGGAAATTGTCCCGGCCAACTTTGTCGTGCTAGTAGTAGTACTGCTATTCGTATTGTACCCCACTGAAGAAGAAGCTGTAGTGGATGATTTAAGATTTGAACTAGCTGATTTATTCAGTGAAGAAGAAGAAGGGCCACTAAATCCTATCGTGGGCTCAATCGCTTCAAACTCAAATTCATCTGAGGAGCTATCATCTTCCATTAAACTTTTACCGGACGTGATTGTGGCGGAGGGAGGGACAAGTGGCGTTGTTGGTGTCGGAGGTTGTGTGTAATTTAATGTAATACTGGATTGGGAAGGCGAACCCGGAATACTGTCGTTTCTGGAAGAGAGATCACCACCCGTAATAGCACTGAGATTCACAGAGATCGGAGAGGGGGCCTGTAGTTGGGAAGCGAGTATTGGTGAACTTTGCACTGGGCTTGGCAAAAATGCAGGCGATTGAGAAGTGGAAACTGGTGAGGAGGACAGCACGGGACTGGGGAAAATTTTTGAATACTGTCGTGACAATCCTCCATGTCACCACTACAGTTGTGTCATTTCCAGCACCGGAAGTGAGGTGCGATACCGGCTGAATGGGTGATGTTAAACTTTCCAACAGATTTGATGTGCATGTCGTACCGGATAATGAAGAGGGTGAACGGAGTGATAAAGTTGGAGGTTCCAGGGGAGAATTTTCAGTTGTGAGGGTACCTAATAATAAGGAAGTTGTTTTTTGGTTGGACCCCGTCCCATTGCTATTTCCTAAAAGAAGTGGTGTCAACTGTGACGACTGGGAGGGGGATGACACAATCGTTGCATTATCTTTAGACTTTTTGTTAGCGCTCCCTCTAGTTTTTGATGGTGAATTCTTCGATTTCTTTTTAGAAGGTCCTTCACTAATCGGTGAATTTGACGAACCATCTTTTAATGATGTTGGAGGAGACAATAAAGCTGCTTCAAGTCTGCCACGTTTGTTGTTTTTACTGCTGCCGCCGTTTTGATCATTGGTTGCCAATTTACTATTGTTTCGACTATTTGAAATTACACCTGGTGTCAATCCCTCAGATTTCCCATTGCTATTATTCTGCTGCTGGTGATGGAAATTTTTCTCTTTAGTACCTCCTCCTCCGAGTGATAAAGATAATCCATTGGTTGCTGACCCATTAGTTGTAGCGACTGGCAGTGTGACGCCTTTTCCATTCTTTTTTGTTGTCCCATTGTTGTTGTTGTTATTATTATTATTATTGTTGTTGTTATTCGCAGTGGAAATAGTCGTCTTTCCATTTTTCTTGTGTACTGGAGAAGAAGGGATAAGTTTTCTGAGGTGTTTTTCTCTAGAGATCACAACGTCCTGAAGCAATTTTGTGTGATAGTGTTTTCTTAAACGAAGGGACTCTCGTTTCCATTCTCGTACAATGTTTGTTTTTGTTTCAACCACTTCCGGATCGTAGTGTCCATTGTCGAGCTTATCGTAAAAAACATCCAAGGGATTACTGTCAAAGTTGGACAGGGACCTGGAGAAGATATCTTCAATTGTCTTCTCCGCAGCTCCCGGAATTTTTAGGATTTCAGGAGGGAGAAGTTTCTATATATATAAAAAAAACATTCCGTTATAGCTAATAATTGTAAGTAACTATTTAATATCATAATTTATTAATGTTTTATACCAAGATACGATCTCTCTGTTCCGGTTGTAAAACAGTCTTCCATGTTTCAAAGGAGAAGACCTCGTCAAAAATCTCTTTATTTGTACAAATGGCACTTGGAAGACGACTTTGCCAGTTGCCAATTCGAACATCTTCAAATTCCGCCGGTGGAGGATCTGTCGTCATACTTTTCACTGTGTTTTACAGCACCGCGTCTTCCCGTGTAAACAATTCTAAAACACACACATAACCAAAATACAAAACTAATTTTTTAAACTGGAGAAATAATGCCTTCCAAACAACACCTTGAAACTATTAATTAATAATAATACCTTTTTAAACTGTTTTCACCCATAAAATACAACCAGTTAAACTTGTCTCCTCCTCTTTGAGCATATTTCAATAATAAACTGAATCACCTGATCCGTTGTTGTGTTGCAGAATTTATTTAAAAGTGCTAATTATTCTTCTTTCACAAATTAACTTCTTAACTAATTTTGTCAGTTTACATTTTTTACTACAACTCTGCCCATATTGCCCATTTAGTAAATATCACACTCCACAAACAACAAACCGCCGCCGCCACAAACACTCACACAACAAGTACACATGCACACCGATATAATTAAAGGGCAGCAGGATTATCCACACACTAATCAATTGATTCAAATCAATTATATTTAAAGAGCGTTTTGCTTTTTAATGCCGGTACACAAGAAATATATTATATCATTTAATTCTCATGCTTGTTGTTGTGCTCTTCTCGTTTGTCATCTTCAATTCATTTTATTTGTTTGTGTTTGTATTTGCTTGCACACATGCACATATTTCACGCAAAAAAATGTTCAGAGCTTCCGTATATGAAGCTAGTTAATTTAATTTTTACTAAATCACATACCATTTATATTATTACTCTTATTATAATAATATT
Organism: Paronellides praefectus; assembly: GCA_027744595.1. Classification (NCBI taxonomy): domain Eukaryota; kingdom Metazoa; phylum Arthropoda; class Collembola; order Entomobryomorpha; family Paronellidae; genus Paronellides; species Paronellides praefectus. Next base: position 6,262 of record JAITYZ010003225.1, on the reverse strand, counting down.
TAGTTGAGTCAAGTTCAAGTTCATAAAGTACGTACATAAAAGTATGTGTGTGTTTGTGTGTGTCCTCAGCTCAGAAATAAAAAAGTTCCCAAAAGTCTATGCACCGTGCAATAAAATGCAGTCTCAACTCTCAACATAAAATATACCATCAACCATACATAAATACACATCCATGTAACATGTACAAAATACATTTTTTTCTCAGCCAAGTCAACTCTTTTCCATCAAAATCAAATCTGTGATGTTGGTGATGATGATGATGATGATCTGGTAGGTAGAGAGGTAAATAGGCATGTATCCATGAGCGACAGCACAAAAAGAAGATGAAACTTTCAGGAATGTGTATAAAACATGTAAAAGTGTAAATATATTTTACGGCTTTCCCTCTGAGGTGGTTAAATGAGTGAATCGTGATATTATTATTCTTTCCCTTTTGATGTGTGCTGCTTTTATATGAGAGAAGTGTGAATACCTTTTGATATGGAGATGCGAAGATGTGTTAAAGCTCATTCATCATAATTAGTAGAGAAAATAATATTACAATGTTTGTGTGTGTGTATATTTCTTCGTGTATATTTTTTATGCACCTATATAGATCGCATATTTGTCCATGTCGATGATGATGAAAGTGCACACACAAATGAATATATAAAGGTAAGAGGAGGCATATTGGATACAGAGAGATGGATGGATATGGATGGATACATTGAAGTTGTGTAGTAAAAGTTGTAATTTCGGGGGAATGGAATACAATAGGCAATCAGTGTGTGTGTGTGTGCAGTGTGCATGTGATGTGAACCTGGCTGGATAATTCCTTGCAAAACCCCTTTTATATTCCTGCTTGTATGTCTGTGTGTCTATCTAGTCTGCAAAATAAAGATGTAATTAAACAAGAAAAATACTAAAATTCTAGGGATTTTTTTTACCTGAACACAATATTTGCTTCTGTTTGGTTCTTCATGATATCAATTTAGGGTTTTGGAAGAAATTTGCATAGTATGCAACATGGTACCATGTCAAGGTTGCACTTCAAATTAAAGTCGTCACGGCGCGGTCGCCCCAATTACGGTTCCAAGAGGAATGGTTTTACAATAAGTTGTATCTGACAGTTTATACAAATTCACTAATTACCCCTTTGTTGCGCGAAATTGTCATCTTGATCTGACTAGATTTAAGTAAATGATCAGATCAGAGTTTATTTAACAAATTTATTAATTACAAGCTTCTAAATATTCTGTCTGATATGCTGCATTATGCGTATGCCTTCCAATCCAATGAGTTCCAACCAAATCTTTCTCTGTAAATCTTGCTACTTTGTGAGTACAAGTTTACTACTGGTATTTTTTCAGAGTGAAATATAACACGAACCGAGAAAGTGATGCAAAAATATTATATGGTTCGTTCGGATTGATAAGAGGCTCACTCCTATTACTTTCCTCAAACATTGCTCAATACTTGCAATGAAATCCATAAAGCACACACACGTACATGGAACTTTGGTACACGGAAACAAGCATACTACTTTTCAAGCATACTACTTTTATATAATAAAAACACCCGGGGGAATATTTCATGGATAACTGGTTTTCATGGTTTATGTACCTAAATATATAATGTACATCTAGAATCTAGATCCATTTGGACTCAACTTGAAAGAGATTGCATTTTGAGCTCTATCAAGCAAACCAAAATATGTGCACACACAGGTATAACCGCTTGAAATAACATGTTATGTCTTATGAACATGCTTTAAATTTACATGCTTTCTTGAATGTATCTAATGACTTGACTTGTTGAAAAATGCACTCAAAATATGCAACATTAAATATGCATTCAACCGGACATGTAGATTTGCAAAAAAAACTGTTGTATTTACTAAAATAAAACGATTTAGAAAATTCATGACTGGAATTTATGCAAAATCTAAAAAAAAATTAATTGTATAATATTGATGACGATTATTAAATTTACTTAAAAGTTAACTCCACTCCCGCACATTTCCTTATTAAAGTTAAAACCTGCTGCGGAAGAATATTATGTAATCAAATTATAGCTCTTACACGACTGCATATAAACCTATGAAATAAAAAAAAATATACAAAAATTCATGGCACACGGCACAATCTGATTGTGTATTGCGTAACCGAATTGCACGGAGTCAAGAAGGAGAAGTCAGGGAGTATGAGTAGTGAGAATGCATTGAAGCCGCAAAATATGCAGTGAATATGCATTGAACTTGTCAAATTTGCTATGTAAAATGTATTTTTAAATATTTCCATTTTGTTATTAAATTTTGGATGTGTGATCATCATCGGTTGAGTTGAAAGTGTAAAATCGTCGTCTGCAGTTACGTTTTTCATGCACTCCGCTCCCCTTTAGACTCTATTCAGTTCGTTCAGATTACGTGTTTCTCATTCTTTTCCACGTCAAAAGTTACTGTCTGAGATTTAAGATTGTGATTGTTTGAGCAAACTAGTTTGCTGTTTGTTTGTTTAATTTGCTAGAAAAAAAACACTTATTGATTTTGGCCCTGTGTGAATTTTTTTATAGACCCAAGCTTTAGTTTAAGATGACGGATGTAAGTTTCGTTTAACGTTATTAATATCAGCAAAAGGTGTACACGTTTCTTAAAATCAAGATGTTATTGTGTTATAATTTTATAATCAATTATTGAGGATTTTTTTATCTTGTATTATTTCAGCCGCGTTATATGGAAGGGACAGGTCCCAATGTGGGAAATGGGGGCTCTGACGATGAGGAAATAATTGACATGCACTTACCGACACCAACAACAAGGTACAGGGACACGACAATTGGGATGTTATTGACGGACAGTTTGGACGAGTTGAAGGAGGGAAACAAGATATCTTCCACGTTGTATGATAAGGTTTTGCGTCAGTTTGATCGAAGTATCTTGAACGCTTTGAGTCAACGCTTAACTGCTCGCGTGACTTTTAAAGGGAGCCAACTCAAGACTTACCAGTTCCTTGATGGTGTTTGGACCTTCATTTTGCATCATGCAGAGTTTCGGGAACACTACTCATTTTCCAACGTGCCTGCGGTAAGTAATATTTCTAAATTAGCCATATTAGAAAATATCTACTGTACGGACTTATGAATTAAATTGCCAATTAAAATGCATTATTTTAAAAAATTTGTAGTTGAAAATTTCGGCGTTCGATGGGAAGATTCCAGTTCCTAAAGCACGTTCTGCCAACGGGAAAAAGCGATGGCGGAATGGGCAGAGCCAAGGTCAACAGCAATGAAGCGTGACTTGAAAATCTCCCATTTCCATATCAACTTAAAATTATAATTAGATAATATTAATTAACAATGCAGTTAAATGCTTTTATTGTAGCTGTAAATATGAGTATCATGAAATGAAAACTTAACACCTTGCTGCTATCCATCTGCATATGATTGATTGGATGTATATTTAAATATGTATAAAATGTATTAATTTTTTTTATATAATTGCTGCGTGTTTACATCAATTAAAACCTTCAATAATATTTCGTCGTCACTAGGCATGTCATTTATCATGCGTTCATTGATCTTTGTTACGTTTCAGTGAAATAATATTTATGTGTTTCATCGTTCATCATCTATATTATGTATCTGCATCAAATATCATAGTAGTATAATTAGATAAAGTATGCGACATTTCAGAATATGTAATTTTGAACTTGACCTTCAGCTCATTGTAAAACATGGTTGTGCGATTATGTATAATTTAGCTATGCAGGTAAATAAAATAATCGGCTTCACTTGACAGATCCCATTTTCTTGTTACTATTGAATATAGTGAGTACCATTTAATTTTGTTATATAAAAAATCGTCAAAAAATAACTGCCATGCAGTTACTGTTTGGTATATGCACCAATTGAACGGGATTTGATGCATGCTTTCATTTGGCCCCAATCAATCGACCATCGCTTGTGCCTAGAATAACTCTTTCGAGCATCATGCATATGCCAATAGTTCAACCTTCATAAATAAGCTAGGCTTTTGCTGCTAATTAATAATTAGTAATTATGTAATATTTTTTACTAAAAACCACTAACCAAAGCCAAACAATAATCCAGTGAAACGTAAAATAATACACAGTCACTTCATGGAGTTAAGTGCAGTGCTAGCTTGTGTAAAGAGATGACTTCGCCTAGTCTAGGTTTTATATACCTAATCCACTATATCATAGTCCACTAGTCCTACTGTCCTACTGACAGCTAAAAGGGCTTACGCAGATGCACAGTAATTTTAATGCAAGTAAATACTATTTAGTATTTAAATACATATGAATGCAAAGCTTGCATTGCATTGCAAACCTCAAGCGTAGAAAAATACAAGAGCGTGTAAAGGTGAAAGGGTTGAACTCGCCTTTGTTTGCTCACGCATGATGGCTGATTGTGATCTAGTGATATGATGATACTTATAATTTATAAATAACTTGGCACTGTATTTATCGCATACTAAGCATGGCTTGATTCCTTGCCTTGATTATAATATGCATGTATGAGACTATGAGACGATGACCATCATCCATCATCACTCATACATTCATACTACTAATTCATACAAGACATGTCTTCATAAGACATAACCAAATTGTAAAAATAACTGAAATGACTAACACTGTAAACATGAATTGAGAATAACAATCTGCAGTGAGTATTTTTCCCCATTTTTACTCACAGCATGCTTACTTGACAGTTGCAGTCGCCTTCAGGTTGTCAGCCAGTTCAGTGACTATATTCATAAAAAATTATCATTATTTATATTGCTGCACCAACATCACACCATAGGACATATGACGACAAACTAGATCACAAGAAAAGTGCACTTGATTACCCAACTTCACATTTTTTGAAAGCTTCATCTCCTCCTCAGTCGATACAAGAAAAGTGAGTTTTTTCTTGAGTAAAAGTATATTTACTTAAACAGTAATTTAACGTGTGTCTATAATTGCAAAAACAATTTTTTTGTTGCATGTGTGACCTTGCAGTATACATAATATTAATGCATTTCTTGTTGTTGACGATTTCAAATTCTTTTTGACCTTTAGTAGAAAGTGAAATTTTTAGCGGTTATTTTGTTACCATTTTATCAAATATGTACAAGTAATATGTGTATAGTAATTAGGATAATAAGGGAAATTGCTTTTTTACATAGGGACAAGCTATAAAATCAATAACAATGGCAGAATTGGAACCACGGGAAATCGAGCATTTGAACAAGGTAAAAGAAAAACCAAGAGATTTCTTGAAAGATATTTGGCTGTCGATAGTGACACTGTTCACAAGATGTCTTTATTTTATCGTTATTTTTAACAATGGACCTTGTTATAACATCTTCTCCAAAATATTTACAGCTTCGACAAGCTTGCTCCGACTTGGACCAGGATGACGAGGTACTCATTCGGTTTCTTAGGGGTAAGTTGAGATTTTTTTTTGAAAATTACCAGATTCCATGTTCCAAAAATTTAAATGGACTTTTGATTGATGATGATATCTTCTTCGCTGTCCTTATCAGCTCGGAATCTCAATGTTACAAAGGCCGAGGAAATGCTTCGAACAGTAAGTTTACCAAACGAATACTAGTCATATTAACACGCTTTATTTCAAAGGTTTGATTTGGACGACCGGTCATTCACATATAAATATTCCTGCTCAGTACAAGCACTGGAGAGTACTTACAAGCATAAAATTATAATGTCCGTATTTATATGTCAGCAAGATAGGAAATGCGTCCAGTGAGTCCAGTCTGTGTGTTACCAGAGCATAGATATTGGTATTTGTCAACTCTTCAGTTTTTTGGCTAAATTTTGGTGCTGTCAGTTTTTGAAGTCTTGGCACCTACTCGTGGCAAGGTCATAACCTCTCCTTATCTACCCCCACGCAAAATTTATACTGTTTACAAACATTCAACATTATTAAGCTTCTCCAGAATTCTTTCATATAGTTTACATTTAATTAAATATTAGTATACATGTAGTTAGTTATCATCTAGCAAGTGTTTTTAATTTCAATATTTAACTCGCTATATATTACTAATGCAGTACAAAATATGTCATCAATCATCACATCATACACGCTAATCTTTATTTGTATGCTGTACGTTTGCGGTTAACACATAATATGCTGGACATAATATAGATGATGAACGATGAAACACATAAATATTATTTCACTGAAACGTAACAAAGATCAATGAACGCATGATAAATGACATGCCTAGTGACGACGAAATATTATTGAAGGTTTT
>JAITYZ010003224.1:0-12475 GCA_027744595.1 Paronellides praefectus | reverse complement strand
GCATTCATCTCTCAGCAATTGTATAGTCATTGTAGTTTATCATGAAAAGTTGTTCTGTCTACAATCAACAGAAGAAAGTAATGTGTGTGCTTGGTTCGGTTCTGCAAAATGGTCTAATGATGTACCAGAACATAATACGGAAAAAATACAAGATTGACCATGTTCACTTTTATGAGCATATAGGAAAACAGAATGCCGAATGCCCATGTGTATATAGGTATATACTTTTTGTGAACAGAGAGGGAGAAAAGTAAAAATTTTGTTCAACAGAAAACCTCCCAATAGAGTGAAAGAAATGCAATCCCAAATGGAATACTATAGAAGTGGTACATTACATTGACGTCCAATGCATAAAAAATGTTGCTTTCAGTTGAGGTATTTGCAGAGGAGAGAAAAACTGCACACTGGAGATAAATTGAAGTGACTACTTCCGTTAGTTAACCTAATGCCACAATATATTACCCGAAGCGCCTCCATCTCTCCGTAAATGGGCTTGGGAATGTATAAAGTGGAAGTGGATGAGAAAGAAAGGTTGAAGAAATGAGCAAGCATTCATTCAGCAGCATTGAAAATCCGGGAAGGTATTTGAAAGCCAATGTATGTACCTACGTGTAAATCTTACGTCATATACCTATACAGTAATATATGGGGGCACAAATCCATTCTTTGATGCAAATGCTCACAAATGATGTCATAATTTTGAAGAGAAGACTGTGTACCCAGAATATTTTTTGTTGTGTATGGAAGCATAAACTTGGCTTATGTAGAAATTGATGAGGCGCATCATGAGAAAGGATTCTTGAGGCGAAAGTGTTCCACTACCACCAGCAGCAGTACTGCCGCCGCCACCACCATTTTTAGTAACCAAAACAAACTGTTTCATGATGATATATTACGCAATATGATTTTGAGATGTGGCTAACCACAAAAACATAAGGGTAACCAGAGAAATGAATGAATCACTTTTGATTGGGCAGAGAGAATAATATAACCTGAGTAGAAAAGCTTTTAGCAGTGAGGTGAAAAGATTTTTTCCAAGTGGGAGTAAATGAAGAAAGAACAGAGGATTGTAAGGAAGGAGTAATAAATACGTAAATATGTATATGATATACTGTTGTGGTGAAGATGGAGTAGAAGAGATAGGGACAAGGTGTTTTGAGAGAGATGGGAAAGTATAAAAAGAAGTGGAAAAAGAAAACATACACACAACTCTGAATTGGCTTTCTCTCACTCATTGTATTTATATGTGTGTATGAGAGGAAGGAGAAAGTGAGAGAGAGAGAGGGAACGGATGATCGAAGGTGATATGGGAATTCTTTTTGTTGGTGGTTTGGTTGAGGTGTAGTACTTTACTCACACTCGTTCCTATTATTATAGGATGTCTGTAACCTCATTCATGTAGAGACATATTATTGTTGAGTGAGTTGAGGTTGAACAAGGGCTAGCCTTTGCAGGAAGGAGAGTTTTGTACAGTAATTTTATCATCGTTCTAACATACCTTGGAATTCTAGTACATAGTAGTATACCCCATATATTGCATAATATAAATAGATTTATGTCTATTCTGCCTTCAACATCATCACCAGTTATTATACTCCATTCAACCTTGCGGAAGCACAATGTTATTGGCTGAAACCTGAGATAATGTAACGATGCCCGCTTTTTGCTGGTGATAGAGACAATATCCTTTATTGGAAGAGGAAGTGCCGTTGTCTACTCAAGTTTATAATATAATATACTACTACACACTTGCAGGTAAGATACAGTTATTGCTACTTTGTCCACATCTGCACACAACGTTTTTTTTGTGGAGAAAAGAGAGATATTCAACAATATTATTTTCCTATTGTGCTCTATGTACATATGCTACTCAAAATATGTACGTGTTTCATAAACACAAAGTATGTATGTTCTACCACCAAATGTCCCACGTTCAATATGTACATATCATGTATAGGTTTTTTTCTTATCTCAATAGCTTTATGGGAACTCCAATAAAAAGGGAAATAAAATGGAAGAGAAAAAAAGATTTGCATCAATCCTGACAGACGAGAAGTGCAGTTTTTGAAGGAATGCAAAATAATATACGAATATTTTTATGTACATACACATGCAAGATATATATTTTCTAGAATTTTCACCGTGACAAGTAAAACTTGCTGTGTACATGTATTTGTATTTACATGAAAAGGTTTGCATTTTGAGAGGAAGATGAAAATTTGAATGAATCTCGACTCTCTCGACGGGTACTTTAGACAGAAAAGGGTTAGAGATACAATAAAAAAAGTGTTCTTTATCTTGACATGCTTATGTTTTTTTGGGGGATATGGATACCGATACCACACTCACATACAGACAAGCCATATGTATGAATCTTGTATGTTTCCTCATATTAGTGAATGCAGTCTCAAGTTTCAATATGTAAATATATATTTTTATTGTAGATTATTGAGTTTATATATAGGGGAAAGTTTCGTTGGTGGTATCGTGCAGATAAGAACATGTACAGTATGGTTGGTGGAACTGATAAAATAATGGACTACTTGTATTGCGCCATGAAAAAGTTGGGGTTGTGATTGTGATATGATTTCATATCTGCATAAAGCATCATATATAAAGAGCAAAGTACTCTGTAGAGGGGTTTATAGGGGACGGGTAACGGGAAAAACAGATAGATGTGTCAAATTTACTTTTGATGTATGTGAGTAAAAAAAGAGTTTCATCCACTAACTGTGTAGTTACTTTGGTAAAAAAATACATTTTATAATAGAATACACAAAATGATGATGACGAAAACGAACAAGTGCGTACTTTTTTAGTACAAGTAATCTTTGATATTAGGTATTTTCCAACAGCCAATGCACTTATAATACCCTATGGATAGCTAGCACACATGTGAGTTTTTTGATTGAGAATACTTTTGTGTGTGTGGAATCCTTTGACATTTTGTGAAAGATTCAGTTCTACTCGCTTTCTATTCACTTGACTGATTTTCGATTTCATGTTGATATTTTTACCATGCATGCGGTGATGCAGTGTAGTAGTGAGGAGCAAAGAAAGCCTTTGTTTGTTTTTTGGTTAGAAAAAAATTTAATGCGGTACTTGGGGTAACATAAATACATAGACAAAAAGTATTCGGTGTTCACACATCCCCTTACTAGAAATCATAAATAAAAGTAAAATATAGTACATAGGTACAAATTTTTACTATTGTGTACATGTATCTGCTACTTTAGTTTCACCACCACGCGTACAAGAATATAGACCTTGCAGCATATCACCATCACCATCCACACATTATGTTGTGTTGTATACCCCAGAAATAATTCAACCGGCACAGCATGGTTGACTCAAGTGAAAATAATGTAACATTACATGGGTATCTTCTCTCTCTCTCTCTCTCTCTCTCTGAGTGGGCAGATGAGGGGAAAACATACAATAGCGGAAATTCAAAGAAAAGGATTTATACTTTCTCCCGAAAAATTCATTGGTGTGTTACTGGTAATGTGACTTGCAATTTTGTTGAATTGAGCGCACACACGTAAAAGTACAGCAGACAGCAACTACCACTCAATATGATATAGAATCGAAATCGTCTGAAAAAGTTGTATTGCGCCATATTAAATTATGTTTTGTGAATTTTGTTACATTTTTGTTGTTGTGATAAGAAAAGTTTTTATCGTTTGTAATCAACCCATTCATAATTCATTCAATATGGCAACTTGTATTCTATTGTGGTATTATTGAGGGTTGGGCTGAGGGAGGCGACATGAATCGTGAATGTAAGGCTGTTATTCTAGTCTACTGTGTTGTAGTAAGGCTAAAACAGGTGTAGCAGAAAATTAGCTTCATTCTATATTGTGCAAACATGAATGACGGTACAGCTTAATATGTGGTATATAATGTACATGTAACATGCGTATTTATGTTACGTAAAGTATATGTACTGGATAGAAAGCTTTGTGAGCGAGCACTCAAGTGTTATATGTTTATATGTATAATGTTTATCAAAATAATAAACTGCACTGACAACTTTACCGACCCTGCTAGGCTCATAGGTAATTTCGTCGACTATATATCAATTCTTCCCAGAGAGCTGTAAATCATTTTGTTCATCATCTCATGTCTTTTAGGCCGACAGGCACTTCCTGTCTGCATTAGAAATAGAAATACAATTGAGTTGTGGTGTAGTGAATCAGCTAGGTACATCTTTCTACTGTCTTGTGTTTGGTGGAGTAGTAGTAGCAAAATAGTAGTAGCATTGACCTTTTGTGTTCTCATGCAGAAAAAGACGAAATTAGCGTTTCTCAATTCCAGAATAAATGTAGGGAAAGGGCAATGTCCAAATGGTGATTCGTGTGTAGTTTGCGAATTGGAGCAAAAACTTTCTCATTGCATTTTAACTGCCAAAAATTTACATTACTATTGTGCCTTTTTTGGACACGTATGTGTGTTTTCCTGTAGTTTTTGTATATTTTTGCTTGTATTCAAAACTAGTGTCTTTATTCCATTCATATACATACGTACATATGTACACATGTTTGTTTTAGTGCTCTCTGGTCCAGTTATTTATCACTACCCAAATACAAAACCAACTATCTTCTCACACAGTGCTCAAACACTACAACTGCAATGGGTACATAGCGCTACAGAAAAGAGATTCGATTACACAGGGTACATATGAAAGCCTTTTATTCATCTTCCATGTTATTATTTTCATAGCCCAACATTCAGGCAATATTTTGACTGGGATATTACTTGCAGACACTTTTCTCAATTCAAGCTCTCTTGTGTTATATATAGGCATTCAACATCCCTACTACAACACCATACACCATTTACGTTGCCACCAGCGCTATCAGCAGTGAAGTGACTAATGACAGTGTGTACGGATTTTAGACGTAATGGATTTTCTAGCTTCTTTATGCTGTGCTGATTCTCTCTTTTTCTCTGTAATATCTAAAGTGCGGCAGTGGCTGCTGGCTGGGTGACTCTATTGAATTACGAATTGCCTGTTAACCCACCATTATCGTCGACTAATATAATATTACGTTCAACTTTGAGCACTTTCTCTACTATACAAGGTTTGCTTAGAGGATGTCGGGGAGATGTATTTTGAGAATCTGCGGGGATAGATATGATAAATTACTTTGTTCTTTGTCATGCATAACATCCTTGCTCAAGTATATGCACACAATACATCAGTACAAGTTTGCAAGCTGAAAGTGCAAATGCATAGATAAATAATAAAAAAAACAGTATTTTAGCTGTTAGTTTGATACCATTAGTATGATGATGATGATGGTAGTCTATTTCTTTGAAGCAACCAAGTTTGGTGTCGGTGGCTGTGTCAAGACACCCATGCTCTGATCGTTCTGATCTTAGATTATATATAGTTTTTAATATGGCTAATCTAATAAATAATTGATCTCTTTCAAAGTTTATCTCAAAAAGATAAGAAAGCTATAAAACCTGAGTTTTTCATAATATATTTATACGAGTACGCAAATTGCCATAATATTCATTTGGTATGAGCATAAAGTATAGTCTCTGGTAGTATCATTATTGTATTGTTGGTAAAAAAGGGTACTCGCGTTTATTTATCTATGTTTGCAATTTTTTGCTAATCTATTTATTATTGCCCTCGTGTGCCCTCAGTATAGCAAACATTAAATATTTGTACTTATTTTACTAGTCATGTTTGTCCGTAGTAGTTTGGAGGAAAAAGGTTCAGTTTTAAAATGCATGTGTTAAAATTTGCAGAGGGTTTTTCCCCAAAACACCCGCTTCTTCCCAAACGCTATTTTAAAGCGGCACTATTCTTTAGGAATGCATTGATTATTCAATGAATCAATCTCACAGACTCACATTTTGACGGCACACTGATTACCAAAATGTCTTTAAATTTTATTTCGCTACTTTTGTATCAGACGGGGATTGACGGGCTTATATGTGCTCAGGCTTTTACAGCTTTGCCACACCAAACCACCAAAAGCATTGCCACCACCACCATATCGTTGCCATAAAGCTCTTTCACTGCGATTCATTCTTGTATATATGCGACAAGAAAGGAATCCATTGAAGAGAAGTTTGTCTTGTTTATATTCTTTACACCCAACAGGCCACACACACACACACGCTTACACTGAAGCTACTATAGCAGAAAAAACAGGGTCTATTATTTATAAGAGATGCCTACTGTTTGTGTTTATTATTGTGGTTTGGTCTATGGTTTGCTTGTTATATGTTCAATGGAAAGTATGCTTTGTGGCATGTGTACAGAATCCGTGATGAAAGGTCACATGGAGAAAAGGTATCCCTTTGAATGAAAGTATATTATAGTGTATATAGTTTATAGTGTTACCTTATTCGACGACAAAGATCAGAAGGAGCAGAACAAGGATAACAAACGACCTGTATGCTGCTATTGCTATACTGTCTTGAAATTGGAAAGAAAGTGAACAAACAACGAATCATGTTGGCTTTTAACGTTTAATTGATCATTCATTCGTGAACTTGAAAAGGTTTCTTTTGAATGTCATAATGGCGAAGTCGTGTTTTCCTCCTGTTCTTCCAATGACTATGGCTATAGTAATAAATTGTCTGTCTCACTTGACTTTCATTTTGGCAATATGTCAATTTGCTGCATAAAAAATTATATTATGTTACATATGACATACCTACATTGCATTTTATACTGTTTGCGAATGTTGTTAGTTTAATGTTAGTTTTGTGGATGTGTATATACCAACTTGATAGTCATAAAAAGTCGAACATAAAGACAAAAGTTAGAGTAGGATTTCTTGGATGAAAATGGCCCATACATATTCATGTACATACCTATACATTATATGTGTCTTCTTTTTCTGATTGGTTGTGTATCTGCCTAGTAAATGTAAAAAAAATCATAAAGTGGCAGTTGGTACGCAAAACCACTAAAATTTTACAAACTGCGGTAATCCAGATCAAGTAGTTTGTAGTAAGATTTAAAAAATGTTCGATTCCAAAATATTTTTTTCCCGTTATAAAAAAACCATTTGTGGCTACTGCAAAGCATTTCTTCCGGTCTGCATTCCTTAAGGTGATTTTGTTGACTCAATCTCTACTCCTTTTTAAACTGAAATTTTAGACAACGTTCTAGTTCTTTGTATCTGTCAAAATTTCTTGACTTCTTATCGTGAATGTGTCATAGAGTCAGCTAAAAGTGGTGATATTGCCTACAAATATATACGAGCACATGTAAAGATTTACCATTAGCATGCCACTCAAGACGTAGCGCTTTTAGTTTCGTTGTTAGCTTTTCCCTTTTGATGTTTAGCTTTGCACGTCGTCCTAATGCGAGTATGACATATAACGTGAATGGTGGATCATAATTCCCCAAATGATATGGCGTGAGTTTTTACATTTTTTTATACTTTACTGATCAAGCCAAGATAAGGTATTAAGTTATAGTGCAATGTCCCGTCATAATGTAGTGACGACGTAGTACTGTGTATACGTGTCTTTGAAAGCTTAAAATCTCATCTCTAACAAGAAGCGACGTTATGTTTATCGATTTACAATTTTCTATAAAAGTCTACAGGAAACATATATAGATACATACCTATGCACATATACATGAGAAGTCGATACACATGCTCTTGCTGACATGATTTTTGTGGTTCTCTGAAGAGTCCTTGTGCAATGTACATTTTGCAATCATACATTTTTTTATACTTTACTGATCAAGCCAAGATAAGGTATTAAGTTATAGTGCAATGTCCCGTCATAGTGTAGTGACGATGTAGTACTGTGTACGTGTCTTTGAAAGCTTAAAATCTCATCTCTAACAAGTAGCGACGTTATGTTTATCGATTTACAATTTTCTATAAAAGTCTACAGGAAACATATATACATTTGCACATATACATGAGAAGTCGATACACATGCTCTTGCTGACATGATTTTTGTGGTTCTCTGAAGAGTCCTTGTGCAATGTACATTTTGCAATCAAATATAGTACAGGAAATGTAGGTAGGGATGTATATATTTTTTATATACGAATCTCCGAAAATCTCTCACCACCTCCATTTTATCTTGTATGTATAAACAAGCATGAATTTACAACAAATATCACATCAGACAAATAATCGCACTCCTTTTTTTGGAAGCGGTGGGTTCACAAATAGAAAGAATGAAGATTCAAGTGTTTAACCAAGGTTTGACTTTACCATCATCATCTTCTTCGGTCCCCCCACTCTTCTCTCTAAAGCTTACAGTATCTAGAGATACTACAATACTACTGGTAGAAAGGTACTTTATAAGTTGACTGTGCCGGAATGCGCTTTCCCGAGAAAATTTACAAAGGGGACTAGCCAGATGTAAATTGCATTTAGAGGTACTCTCGCAGAGAGAAAGAGAGAGAGATACATACACTAAAGAAGATTCGGGATGAGTGCTACATACAAACACATTTATATGCTCATGATGATGTGTATTTACACCTACTATATAAGTTTATATTCTCAAGCGGTTTTGGGGGAATTCAGCAGCATGTCGCTGATGTCCCCAAGGGAATTAACGAAACAAGGAGTTGAACAAAGGCAGACGTATGTTCCTTCAGCAGAGTGTTGTTTTTTTGTAAGTCGCTTTCTCTCGTAATTGGGTCAACATGTTGTCCCATTATTTAACGATTTTTGTTAAATACGCGTCGTCGGTATTGAAGGCAAGACTCAAAAAAAATGAACAAAATCTATAGGATAAGTGATAAGTGCAAAATACATACAAGACATGTTTTTAGCTGTTGCTGATTGGCGAAGATGATGCTCTCTTATGTTTCTTTATAATATAACATGACAAATTGACGATACGTGGAGAAAAGAGTTACAGACAAAAATACCAAAGTATTCATCGGATCTTTTTCTCGTGCATGTTCAAGAAATAGAATTAAAAGTTTGACCTAGGAAATGAACAAAGTTATATATAAAATAAAACTCTACACAAGACTACAGACCAGCAGCAAATGCACGTCTCCTCCTCATCATCACATTCTTCCTTCTCCAGTCAAAGCAACTCAACTTTCACCTTCGGGGATTCATCTAGTATAATTTTGTTTCGACACCAGTTGTGTAGCCTACTGTAAACTATTCAGGAGCCATTTTATTTTCTACCCCATTACAACCATTGGTGGTGGAGGCGATGAAATGCTACCCAAAGAACTATACTACTTCCCAACTTACATAATATTTCTATTCGCTTGGCTGGTAGTTCAGTCAAGAAAAGTTTGCTTGCTTGCGTTTTGCTCATATTCCACATTTTTTCTATTTCTTGTTTGAGCAGTCAAGAAGATAACGCTGTTGCTTTATTCCTATTTTTCTCGTACACAATATTGCATCGTCAATGTATAGTCAAGACACAAATTCTCCCCGCTTCTCTCTCTCTCTCTCTCTCTCTCTTTCTGTTATGTAAGTTGAACTAGTGTACCAGTTGGTAATACCAACTTGGTATTTTGGTGAATGAATGAGAAAAAGGTTGCAGCGTCATGTTGGTAAAAAGCTATTGGGTGAAAATGTTAAGAGCAATAAAACAACGGCATATAGAATAGTTTGTTAAATTAGATAAAAAATACAGCCGTGTGAGTGAGTTTGAGTTTTATTCCTATATAAAAAGAAAGTAAGAGAGATGTGATGATGTATATAGGTACAAGAAAATGATAAACCTTGAATGTTTACAAATAAGAGATACACACACACACACATGCAACATATACATAGTTCACACATACAATAACACAGTACTGTTTTATTACATGTAATACGGCAACTGAAATATTTGCGCTTTTTTTTCGTAACATGGAAAGAAAGTTATTGTGCTTTCTTCATTGTGAGAAAAAGTAAAGTAATAGTTGTCGTCATCAAAGGGAATCGTCTTAAGGATTGAGAGACAGAAAATGATCTGCTGAGGACAAAACTTTTTTTTTGGGTAAAAAAACAAACTATTTTCTTGCTTTCTTTCTCTCACTCATATCATCATCGTAATCACCACACACATAGAACAAAACTATATATACTTATATATTTACTGCTCTACTACCACCTCGTCGTCACTCGATGAAGGTAATGGCGGTGTTGGTGGTGGTTGGTGTACTACAAAGGTATAACGAACAAAAGTGTAAAAAGAAGAGATGTGAAATGTGAAGGTAAATCTTGAGGGAATTTTCTTCCAACGTAAAGGTATGATAGTAATACAGATAGGACAACTACTACTGATACTTTCTCAATATCACACTCAGGTGAGCACACGAATGTCTGTCTACATGAGTGCACTTTATGCACAAGTTAGTAATACACAGCCTACGGCAGTCATTGGGGTAAAACCGCTTCTCTACATTGTTGATATATACAATGCTTCACAGCATGAGCTACTACTACTACTGTTTTCACTTTGATGAATGCTAACAGGGAAAATGGGTATTCGGTATAGAGCAGGCCGGGTATAACTGAATGAGTTAGAACCAGAAACAGTTGGGTAGTCAGTCAGATATATTAATAGAGGTAGTATTGAAAACGACTAGGTCGAACTACAGTTAAGGGAAAAAGGGAATGAAAAAAAACTAGCAATCGAGTCCTACGATTTTCTTACTTTCTTTTCGTCTATTTTCTTCTTCGTACTTTACTGTCTGTGTGTATGTATAAGTAAGTTTACTTTTGGCAGAAAGTTGTTTCGATGAAATGAGCGAAGGATACTGCTCTGCTGCTGTCTTTTTTTTTGTAGAAAAAAGGAGTGAAGAAAATGTCTATGCATTTGGTGAGGAAAGCTGATCCAATTTTACTTTTTATGAAGGAAGCTGTTTAAAAACAGTTGTAAACACGCTGCTGATATATAGCTTACTTGTAGTATAAAGGATGGATGTTAAAATATATTGAATTTGTCGTTAAAATGTCGAATTTTATTACACTTAACGTATAGCTTTTAAACAAGACCTGCAGTTAAGCGTATAAAAGCTGTGTATATCTATATGTATGGAAATATGTATGTATGTAGCTTCAAATGAAAGCTGGCATCTCAATCCCTAAATTTTAAGCTTCTGCTAACTAATTGGCTCTCAGGTGCCTTTACGTCAATAACAACCACAATTTTCAGTCAAATTGATAAACCCTCCAGTGTGCAAAATTTATGACATAATGCAGTGTGATAGTTAGTACACGTACGCATATAGTAAACCTCCTACAATCGTATTACTGAGCGCTAAAACATGATTAGTGCATTGTTACTGCGGTTTTTCCCTGGGGATTATGTGATTGCTTCTTTTTCTGCAAAATGTGTCTCGTTATAAGTTTCGTTGTAAACGAAACGTTAAATTGATGTAACGAAAACAAATCAGTTTCAATAATAGTATAGAGCTGGCTCAACGTGCCATTCATTTATTTATTTTTCTTACCGACTTGTAATGGTACTACTGATGTTGGTGCTATTTGATAGAATCTATTTTAGTGGTTTGCTCACTGAGGAGAAGAAAAAACCCGGCGCGTTTTGTAACGGAAGACAGTGTCGTTGTTTTACGTCATAGCCAAAGCTTGTACCACCACCAATATCTATTTTCTAGACTAATATCTAGAAAATACCTCGATGTTAGAATAGAAAGGATGGATGATAAAAAAACAATCCTAGATATATATACACGTTGAATCGGTAGAAACTGTGACTTCAGGAGACGAATGAGCTCATCATAAAGATCCGATCTCAGCTATGAGAGAAGAAATTGAAGTGTGTTCTTGTACGTGAAATCCTTGTGCTACTCACACCTTCTTCTTCTGTATCTGAAGCTTCTTTACTCCTGGAGCATCTCTCACACAAGTTTTTTATCTCGTTTTGAAATGCTCCTGTTGGTACTGAAATATTGTTGTGTAACACCTTGTTTCATAGTTGTAAGGATCTGCACTGGTTTTGAAGGCCTACCATAGCTTCGGTGAAATATTAACCTACGTCACGACTCAATTCCCTCGATTACGGGAAAATTATTGGATCTTCCACCCCCCTTCCGTGGTAGATTCAGATTCCTGGAAATGTTTTAAGAGTATAGTATAGTGGGTTAATTTAGAATCAGATCTGACAGCCAAAGATGTCTTTTTCTTATCATGGGAACATTGGCGAAAGTAAAACTTTGGAATAGTATAGGTAGGTAGTTTCCCTCCTCCAGCAACAACATGTCAAAGAAAAGCATACGTACACATATTCCGCTGTTGGCCCTGTAACCTTTCCTTTTTTTGTAAAAGAAAAAATATTTTTCATGTAAATTTTATCTGACATAAGACAATTTTATATACATACCTCTCAATTGTCGTAATATATATTTTTCTCATCGGGTTTTCACATTAAAGTAAAAGTATTGGATAATTTTTTTCGTCAACATCTGCACAGTTGCGAAATTAAGGATGAACTTTTAACAAATGCACAATTATATTATAGCGATTATTGCTGTCTGATTTGCTGTATT
>JAITYZ010003223.1:0-10412 GCA_027744595.1 Paronellides praefectus | reverse complement strand
GTGTACATGTGCTGGATGCATATTGTGTACAGTATTGAAACTAAAACAAATTCTTTAAAAGTATTCATATGTGTGAAAAGCGTAGGCAATAATGAACAAGTAGACAGTATTCTAGTTTGCTGTATCGGTTTCATGTATGTGTGGCTTGTTTTGCTTCCAACACTTGGAATTTGATCTGGAAAAGAATCAGGAGCTGTTTTTTGTAAATATGTATGTACATTGGAGTAGGAACAAAAGGAAAATAATTTGTTACTGGGGGTTTTTAAGAGAGCAAATGGATGAGTCGGTTGCTCTAATAATGGATGTATATGCAAGCACATATTGTACTGCTTTGTTTGGAGTAGGCTAACACACAGTGGGTTTCCCATGTGAAGTGAAACAAATGTGAGTGCTCATCCCGTCTCTTGATTGCCTGTCTCTTCTGTCCAATTTGTACCCAACAGGATTGACTCCCAGGTAGGGAAAAAAACAAACCAATTTCAAAAAAGGGGAAATGGAAGAAGAACAGCAGCAGCAGAAGTAGAATAGAGTAGCATGAGAAGACAGGGAATGAAAAGAATGAGGCTTATAATGTAAGTATGTAGNAGAATGAGGCTTATAATGTAAGTATGTAGAAACGGTGCATGAGAAAGAAACGGAGAAAAAATACGAGTGTAATCATCATCATCATCATCCCATGATCATCTAGTCATTTGGTTTTGTGTGTACAACATTTTTTTTCGGCATTGGATGTTATTTTGGTGTTCCTTTTGTTTTAAGATAAAAGGAAAAAGGCTTAAAAACAATAAACGAGTAAAGTTAAAAGGACACGCGCTAAAATAATATTTTTTTTGTAATTTTTATAAGCCCATTGGAATTTTGAATGTTGACAAGTATCAATATTAAAACCTTAAAACTAGACTAAATTTTATGTATCCACTCGAAAATCAATGTTAATTTTGTGGTATTCCATGAAATGTTTTATTTGAAAAAAATATCGTGGTCTCTCTTTCATTGCATACGTAATTTTAATTCTATCAAAAGTTAATACCTAATTTAATTACTACTATGCACTACTTTTATTTTTTGCCATAACATAAATTAGTAAGTGCTCAAAGATGTTATAATCAAACATGTTACCTTGATAATATAATATAAGCACTTTATTTATCAGCGCTAATCTTCAACAAAAATGAATTTTACCATTTTGTCCAACAAAAATATTTAAAATGTCTCTTATTTTGTCGTCATTGAAATTCCACTTTTTTTTGGAGAAGCGTGCATGCAAAACCCTCATCATCATTAGTGGACAATCAATGTCATCATCATCTCTCCAACAACCAATAGAATTATTGTAGTAAACCCACCATCTTTTTGCAGCGACCATGATCATCATCACAAAATATCATCAACCATTATATATTTTTTTATACAAACATCATATTACATTACACAGCTTAAACTCAAAGTAAACAACAAAAAGAATCATAATAATAAGGTTAACATACATTAGAGCAATAAAAGTAATAATACGACCAAATCTAACATGACATTAAATCCACATTTTACCCTTCCTGTTTTGTGCAATGATATAATTTGTAGTGTATAGTTTTTTGGGAATTTTTATGAATGCACAAAAAACGTAGGCGTCATTTTTTAAATAATTTTTTATACTCACTTCACCCAAAACGAATAATTATTACAGATGACCATGCTATTTATGGCCGCATAATGCAAAAGTAAAAGAGCATGTGCTTGGGTTAGTTTAGTAGTAAAAAATACATTCTTTTTTTTACTTGGCAGCAAAAGACCTTCACTTTGGTATTTTGTGTTTTGTGAGTATACTCGATTTTGGGCATTCTATTTTGTTTCATCATGTCACTTTGGACAAAGTGTTGAGCAGAATAGTTTTTTTTAAACTTTGGAATAAACGAAAATGATTACGATGATGACAAGGGCCTTTAATAGTGGGTAAGCATATGCATTTGCTTACATACAAAATCATTGTTCATCATATCAACCACTAAAAAAATAGTTTTTATCCAAAAAGATAGGGTGGATCATTTACAATAAAAATGGATGAAAATGTATAATAACAATAATACAAAGAGTCCTCATGCAATGCACAATAATAAAAAACGCGTGGTTTTATCTTAAAAAACGGAAACATGCTTATGAATTGACAACACGCATACTTTGTAGGACTCTATAAATATATATCTACATGAATATATGTATGTATAAACATATATGCGATTATATAGTTTCCTTGTTTGAATCAACTTCATCATAAAATGCAGAGTGTCAAAGTGAAAGAGAATAGACAAAAGTGTTTGAGCTTTAAAGGGAGGATGTGGCGGAAATGAATACTTTAGATACACGCAGATGCATGTCATTATATTGTGAAAAAGTTTGTATCTAAATTTCAAAAAAGAAAAAGAGTATTTCCAAGAGGTTCTTAATGTCATATTACATAATATTGCTTCGTACACTCAACTAGTCACACACCGCTACTCAGAACCTACCTATCAAATAAATATCCGCATTTTAAAATTATTTTGGAACGGCATTTAAATACCACTAATTTAAATATTTTTAATGAATTATTAATTGTTTCGTTGTATTTTGTTACAGGTAAACCTACTACACTAAAACATCTATATTGGAGCAACCAACCACATAACTTGTTATAAATTTGGGAAATTGTAGCAGTCAAATGATGAACTTTACATGAATGTGGGTAAAACCTATACCTATCTTATCCCACTGCGTATTGCTACACATTCAAAAGAACATATTGTGAAGCCAGAGTGGAAATGACGGTGAGTCAGGAGAAGTAAAAAAATAGAGAGAGAGGGAGAGAAAAATACAAGGTGAAAAAAACCTACCGAAAACGGAGACTTGAGAGAGAGAGAATCTTTGAAAAATGGACCAAAGGAGAATAATAAATGGGTTCATTTTTTAATTTCACAATCCCGGTAGTAAAAACCTGCGACGAAGAAATATTGGTAAGATATCCTCCTTGTATTTTGTATTACTATACTACTTTCCTCTCTCTCTCTCTACAACTTTTCACGCATTCAACGGAAGACGCGAGGACTCAAAAAATAAAAAAAGGAATAAGTCTCACGTAATATCATGTATTCTCTCTCTGTGTCTCACCCACACAGCGCCAGTATAGCAGCAGCACACACATACTTTAAAGAACATAATAACGTGTGCATGTAGGTATAATAAATATATGCCTTAATATTATTTTGTTTTCCACAAGTGCTTCTTCTTCTACTTCCTCTCTGCATACATTCATATGTGTCTACTGTAGTTTTGCATATTATTAGCCTTTTCCTTTCCTCTTCTCACGAATAGACTTCATTTTTCCAAAGTCCTCTGCTTTCCATTCTCTTTTGCAAGTCTATTTTTTTCTTTTCTCTCTCTCTCTTCCACACCACCATACACCATCCTTCAGGAAAAAATCTCAAGAAAAAAAAGAAAAAAATCCAATGTGGTGTGTAGCCAATAAGTATGCATGCCTTAACAATTCACTTCATCTTCCCTTTCGTGTATCCTTTTATTTTGCCTTGTCGTGAGAAAAAAAAGAATTTTTGTATGTATTTTTTTAAAAGAATTTTAACACAAGTTTATATACAGACAGACATGGATATATATGCATACATAAATAGTTACATGGTTTATTAAGTTTTATTAGCCTTTTCCTTTCCTCTTCTCACGAATAGACTTCATTTTTCCAAAGTCCTCTGCTTTCCATTCTCTTTTGCAAGTCTATTTTTTTTCTCTCTCTCTTCCACACCACCATAAACCATCCTTCAGGCAAACTTAAAGAAAATCTCAAGAAAAAAAAAGAAAAAAATCCAATGTGGTGTGTAGCCAATAAGTATGCATGCCTTAACAATTCACTTCATCTTCTCTTTCGTGTATCCTTTTATTTTGCCTTGTCGTGAGAAAAAAAAAGAATTTTTGTATATATTTTTTTAAAGAATTTTAACACAAGTTTATATACAGACAGACATGGATATATATGCATACATAAATAGTTACATGGTTTATTAAGTTTGTGTAACTCACAAAACATTGGATTTTTTTTGGGAGAAGCGTTGCATATTTTTAAAAACGTGTAACAAAAGAGAATAATAAGGTGTTATATAAAAAAGAGAGGTCCTTTTGTCATATTATTCAAATTACAATAATGCTGCTAAAATGTATGTAGATATGTATATGTATATCGTATTCCTTATACCAAGCTTATCTATAAAATTATAACACGTAGTCCACTCGTTTTTTATTGTCTTCGCTTTTTTGCTTTCATTTTATTCTTCCAAATGTGCTGGTGGTTTGTATATACCTTTCTGTTCTGCTCTGCTATTATTATATTTTGCATTATAGTTCATTATTCAAAACTGAGCCAATCTCCTTGAGATAATATTTTTTGCAGGAAAACTTAAGGATTGAACTACGTCTTTTGCAAATGAACATGTTCTTAATTCGGGGTGTATTATTTATAAAAAGGATTTTGGCAATCCCCTAAAACCACGAATATATTTCTTTTACCTTTCTGCCTACGCAAAATTTTTATACCCTCAAAGTTCACAGGGAATCGGTTAATCTTTCATTTTTTGTAACATGCTGCTATTATACACTGCTCACGTGTGTAGATATTTTTTATACAAAAATATGTAAAATATATCACCAAATATGTTATTTCATCCTTTTTCTTAAATACCAACATATTTCTTGGGGATTTAATCCTTTGGAAGTTATTAAAGAATTTATCTGCTATACTTTCTTTCAATTTATCTTATTTCTAATCCACAGCTAATCGCTTGTCTTATTTCGAAACATTAAGTTTCTTGAGCAAATTGAATTTAATAAACATGGCAATCCATAGTTAATTATTGTTGTAAAAGTATAGAGTTTGTTGGACCAACAACATATTATATAGCAGTTGTTGACGTTTTGTACACATCAGGAATAATGTAGAATGTAGAGAGAGATATATCAACTGAAAATACTCTCCTGTGCGTGAAGTAATGATAGCAGCTAACCTTCCTAATTTTTTCTTTCTTTTGATGAAAAATGGAAACAAAATAAGGAAACAAATATAAATAAATCCTGCTACACATAAATATCCGTTTTCGAAATAAAACAAGTCTTTTGTATCTATTTGATAGATCATCTACAAAGTATAAACGTTGTTTTAATTATTACAACGCCGGTATGTATTTTTTATAGTGTAAAGGTTAAATAAATTTATAAGGTTGATGATGCTCTGCAGTTGAGGGGACGTGGTTAGACTATATACATGAGAGCTAGGTAATAAAATAGAAACTTAATTTCAAGAAGAACTAACTTCCGTACTCATTGTTAAATTTTAGACTGAAAACCAAACTCCCTGCATTATTTTCTAATCATTTGTCCTTACGACAAATTATAATTGCATATTGCACCATTAATTTTTTAAATCAATTTTTGCTACTCTCTGTAACTAAAAATTGTTATGTTATTACCTATTTATTATTGTATAAAAAATCAGATATGTATCAAGTGATACACATACCATTGCCGCTTGATATAGGAGATAAAATATATACAATGAAATATGTAGTTTCAAAAGCAGGCACGTCTGGTCAGATTTCCCCCATCTTCAGTTTTCTTTCAACCAACAACATCATTACTTACCCCTTCCGATTATTATTAGCTGCTTACAAAAAGATATAGCTTTTGCTTGCTTTCCTTCTTTAGAATTTTTTTATTATTATTATTTTCAAACTTTTGTATACAGCTTATAAAGGATTTTTTTCATCTTTCAAGCTGTTATTGTGTGGTACGTACCATAATGCATTTTTTTCTTTCTTTTTTACAGGATCAGTCCGTTGAATAGCATAGACCGATAAAGAGAAGAGATGGTGAAGGTTTTATGAGCTTAGCAGCACCACCGCTGCCACCACATCATCATGCATCAAACATGGAAACAACCCCCGTCGAATATTTATGTAATAACGTGCACTCATATATATTTATATATTCTAAAAAAATATATATACCATAATATATATATAATATATGTAAGATATTAACAAAATAAAAAGGAGGAGGAAAAAAATATTTTCCATACACAAACTCTCACACATGCTTACTTGCACTATAGCACGTATGACTTATTTAATGCCTATGACGGTTTAGCCGAGCTAGGCAGCAGCAGCAGTATAAAAAGTATAATCATCATCCTCCTCATCTACAGTTTTTCCTCCTTCCTTTTTCCTCTGCACTACCAAAACACAAACTCAAACTCTCATATCTTACGCCTTGCAGTACATTACACGTACACAAAAAGAAAAACGAGAGATGAGGAGAAGAAGACAGCGAGAGCTTTTGAAATATTGCGACTTCACGGCATCGCACTCCTTTTGTCTCATCCATCATTTTGATGTCTTTGTTGGCCCCCATTAGCTATCCATCAACATTCAACATGCACACATAATAATAATAACACATCATATAATGCAATCATGATGAGGATGATGGTGATGATGATGATGTGCCATGGCAGAGAGTTGAGCATCATCGCATCAGCGCAGCATCCGCATATCAACTGCATAAGTAATGTGTTTACAGAAGAAACACTATATAAGCCTTTATTAGATAAAAAAATATATACATATATAAAAAATGATGTGTGTGTGTAAAGTTTTTGTAAAGGCACTAATTCTACTATTCAAACGGAACAGAAAAGAAAATGAACCAAATGAGCCAACGGGAAATCTGATGAGAATCAAATGAGATTGTTCTGCTTTCAGCCATCTCACTTCATTGGCTTTCAGCTACGTAGCTTTGTAATATGTAGATTTCATTAGATTTCTACTCTCCTCTTCTCCTCTTAACACATGAATCATAATAAATGATTTTTTATTTTTATTTTATTATTATTTTTTTGTACACACAAAAATCCCCGAGATAAAGACGTCTCGTTTCGTGCAATCAAGCTAGAGAAAAGAAGATGGATACATAAAATGTGTACCCTGTCACAATCCTGTCAGCCAGGTTGAGAATGGTAGTAGTCAGGCGAAGGAGGAGAAAAAAAGGATTTTATTATTATGATAATCTTTATTGCGCTGCAACAGCATAGCAGCATCAGCATAGCAGGAGGAGTGAAAATGGTAGTGATCATTAGTACACAATATTATTATTATATAGTGATCTAGAATACTTTTTTTACAGTTGCCTGTCATCATAATTTCGAGCACATTTAAAAAATATAAAGTAGATCGAGAATCAGTTTGGGTAATAGAAAAACAGTTCGTTGTCGTCGTGTCGTGAGATCCAAATGAATAGACCTGATTGCTAACAGCATAATAAAGAAATCAGTATTGTTTACTGACTTGAGAAGATGTAGTATGGCTACGGCAAGCAGTGTAATAATGATAACGTGTTTCTAAAATATAAAGCTTTGTAGCAGCATGTTTAATTTTCCCATTTTGAAAGGATTTAATGAATTTGTCTTGTGTTTTTCAAATGATGATGCCAAATTACTATTACTTCCTTTTTTTCTTCTTGTTGTGAATTTTATGATGTGTATCGACGAAATGATGATGATGAGCTGCTAGTCCAATTCAATAAAGCTCATTGTTGTTGCTGTTACGTATAAATTGCTAATCAACTCGAGATATTGTAAGAGACTTTGATTCGACAGTATTTTTATACATTATTTATACACTTTACAAACAAATCAAGAGTCTCAGGAGATGGAGATGGAAGTGGAGGAGGATCTACCATACCTTTTATGTTTATGCGTCTACTTTTTCGATTTATGGCGCGAAACACCTACAAATTTTGTCAAGTTAATTAAAATGATCATCTCTTTTTTAGATTGGTATTCTTATTTACCTTTATTGAGTGTTTTACATAACTAATTACTACATTTTTTATCGAACATGTATAATTATTACATTACTCCATAATTTGTTGTGAGAGTTCTGGATTAGCATTTATCAGGAAACGAAAGTGAGAAAGGAGTGAACGTTACCTGTATTTTATTCTCCATGTTATTATTATTATTCTCTCACAAAACAAGAAATCATTCCATTCGCCTTGTAGTATGTCATGACATGCACACAAATGCACACAGTCTAAAAAAATCTGTCTCTGCCACATAATATCTTCTCTGGCTAAGCCTTCTTCTCCTCCTCCTCCTTCTTTAGTATTCCAGCGTGTCTCTCATGGCACGTACTATCGTGAAAGGAAGGGCTAAATCTGACACAAGAATGATAAACCGAAAGAATGAAAAAGAAAACGAAATGACTTTGCATGTTTTTCTCCTGATTTCAACGTATGCATAAGGCATAGCATAAAAATATACACCACCACCACCACCACCACTCGAGAGAGAAAAAAAAATATTTCAAGCAAGTAAAGTAGATATATTTGTATGAAAATGTAAAAATGTAACTTGTGTGTCTGTCTACTCTTTTTACATATCACATCTGTATTTCAAGCTCTCATTCAAAAAACAAGCTCGAATGAGTGAATGGATGAGTGAAGCGGTGGTGGTGGTGGAGGAGTATGTATAATATGTGTGTGTACTGCAAAATAGAAGAGAAGGGTGAATTGTATGAGCAGCAGTTTGAATCATGGCCATCATGATATGATCATCACAGTAACTAGTATTTGGAATGCATTTTTACTTTTAGTTTTTTTCTTTCCTTCCCTTCATCCATGTATTTTTACACAGGCAAAATGTTTTTTTTTATTTCACTCACTACCACCACCACCGCTACTACTACAACACATTTATATTATACATGTGTATTTTTCATTTCAAAAGAGAGAAAAAAATATGTACCGAGAGACAGACAAGTCAGAGAACAGAAAAAAGCAAAAAAAACGGAGCAGAGCAGTGTGTAGTGGGATATATAATATTATTATTATTATTATTGCAAGCATCAAAAGCAGGCAGGAGAGAGACAAGCAAAAATATATAAAGTTTTTAGTACGCGAGTCAAAGCCCAATGCCACCATATAGCTTTGTGTGTCTGCCATTTATAAAGCCGTCCAGAATGTTGGATGTTAAATGTGAACAGCTCATTAATAACTGTCGCATAGTGTGACTCCCCATTCCTTTCATTTCCATGCATGATGCTCTGAAGAAGAAGAAGAAAAAGTGGTGGATGGCGGCGGTGGTGGATGTTGGTAGTGTGCGGGAATCAAATTCCCTTTTTACATTTCAGTTTGAGATCCTCTCACTCACACAAACAAGTAAAGTTCTGATGTACGAAATGTTTTATTTTCCCAATAATATATAATATATGTATATACCTATGCTTATTATTATTCAGTCACCATCATCATCATCAAGAAGTGTTTCATGGGTTTGGTTGGATGAAATGTATTAAGGGCTCTTTAGGTTGCATTCGGTCGAGTGGGTAGCAGCATAGGTATCGCAGGGCTATTGATCATATCATCATGCTGATCAGGTGACTAACTGACAAATATTTTATTTGTATTGTCAACCCTTTTACATGCACTCGTAACTGTCACTCTCAACAAATTAATGAGAGGATTAAAATTCTTGTTTTGCTTATGGAAATGTTGTGGAAATGATGACGATTGGAGAATTGGGAAATGGGGGCGGACTAAAGAAAAACATATAACAAATGTGGGGTAATTTAAAACAATAATAGTTAACAGCAATTTAATCCCAGTATAAAATAAAAATGAAAATCTCAAAATTTTCCGCGTCAAATGGAAAATCATGTTGCGGAAATGGAAACAAATTTTCACATCATCTTTTTGGCTTTTTCCAGGGGTCTTCCTCTGTCATCAAGTTAAGTGGCTGCTGCGGGTAATGGACCGTTGTGGATGTTGGACTGGATCATTTCTCTACTCTGGAAAGTATGGCTGATTTCATGGATAATGTGGGCTCTCTCTTTAGAATATGAAATCTCATGGATGACAAGCCGCCTCTTGAAAATTCATTAAAGGAATACACACAGAAGTGCGACGACATGATAATGAGATGAATAATTACTTCAAAATAATATGTTTCTCTGTTTTTATTATTATTATTTAAATTCTAAAATAAAATGATAAACTGTACTGGATTATTATTTGAGTATACTTGTCATTCAAAAATAGTAAATAATATTTTCAGTTTTGTTTGTAAACTTTCAATTGTCCTGATTTTTATAAAAGCTAATTTAAATTCATATCACTACCTCGACCTTGCTAACATTTAACACAGTTGTGCTTTCAACTGGTCATTAAAATACTTAATTTTAAAGAAAGAAAAAACTGATGATTGTACCTCAAATATTAAAATACATGTATAATAAATATAAATAGAGTACAAAAAAATTGTATTCGTTTTTTCTAGGCGTCTCGGTACACATTATTCATTTAGCCCCACAAAGCAAAAAAAATAA
>JAITYZ010003222.1:0-43118 GCA_027744595.1 Paronellides praefectus | reverse complement strand
AATACAAAGAAAATTTATTTTTAAATTTGTACTTGCTATCTTGCTTGCTTGATTAACTTTTCTCATGTATGGTCTCTCATTCCAGCAGTGAAGCGATAAGATGTATGTAGTAGCCATGAACATATTATATGGAGGCATACATGCATGAAAAACAAGCATCATTTAATACGTAGATTTTTTTATCAGTTGTTCTTATACTGCTGCATATTTAATCAACAATTTATTCGTAAGGAGCCAGTGAGAAAAAGCACTGCATTACAACAACAGCAGGAGGAGGAGGAGGAGCAGAAGGAAAAAAACAATGTACATGACTAAAAATTGTAATATGATATTTTTACACGAGAAAAAAAAGTTACAAAATAAGGATAATATTATAGACATGGACATGTACAAAGGCATAATCATATAATAATATTGTCCTTTTTCTCCTCAACTTGTTGTTGTGTTTCCCCTCACTGCTTCAAAGTAAGCAACAAAAAAATATTTTATCGTTTTTTTAGCATGAAATCATATCGCTTTGCAGCGACGCGCAAAATTGTTGAAGATAAATATTATAATGCAAAGTGGGATGTAAAATTGTGATATGATATCACACATGGAGAAAATGACTCTCATCCCATTGTAGGCACCTGGGTCTAGCCTCCAGTAAATTCACTTTTTAAAATCTCTCGTTTCTTTTTTTTCTGTACAAATGATTCGCACTAATTCTATTTTACTGCACACACGTTATATATTATACGTACATGTATACATCACACACATGTTTACCTATATGAATGTATGATAAAATGTTCTGATGTACATGCATGCTTGCTGTTTGTGATACAATTTTTTTGTGGATCTATACATTTATATATATCATATAAAAAAGTATCCAGCAAAGTGTAATAAAATAGCCGAAACATTCTTCAAGAGAAAGAGAAAGAAGAGCTGACTTTTAAAACACATTTCTACTTAAGCCTACCACTTAACAAGCCACAACTTCTGTTGCTTCTCAGCTGCTACTCCCTTTTAAAAAAGTGTATAACGCGAGAAAGAGAGAGAGAAGGACTGTCAGAAGAGGCTCTCAAAATCTTGATGATGATGATCTTATGAATGCACTAGCTGTCACATCCTATATCCCTTCTTCTCTCTATATCCTTTCTTTCTCTCATATTCATTTTATCATCATCACCATCGTCGTCCTCGTCGCACACTCGACTTATATAACAACAAACATAATGCGAAATGACTGACAAGGAAAGCCGGTAGTGCCTTGGCTTTGCCTCTTGACTTGACTGACTGAGCTCCTCTTCTCTATTTTCAGTGAGCTCTCTTTCTTTCTATGAATTTCCTGTGGCCTTGTGTGCTACTATTATTGCGGCACTCATAAAACTACCATATTTTCATACATGTGCAAAAATAAATCTAGGGTACACGATATACCTAATTCTGGTTACTTACCTAGATACGCAAAAAAAAAATTCTCCAGTGTTTTTTAACGTTGTGAAAACATTTTTTTACGTTAAACAAGTTTGTGCATTATGGATTTTTTTAATGGGTTCACCACACATTTACCTATTTTTAGTTTTCAAAACGTACGAATAAATTTGGAGGTGAATAATGTGTAGTTATGGGGGTGTGTGCACACAAACCATTATATATGCACATGGCAATATGTTACACAGTAATCACAATCGGTTTTTTTAAACAAGCAATTCACAAAAAAAACCCTGTTCTCATTTAATTCTCAAAAGGACGAGAAAGAAAAAAGACGTCGTCGTCGTCGTGTTGCTTTAAAAAGAACATGGGTCATTGTACCTTAACAAAAAAAACACCACTATTCAATAAACATCAGAAAAGAATGTAATAAAGAATATGAAAAGAGTGCATGGGGACGCACGCACTTGGAAAAAGGTAGACACAGTAGAGCAGAAGAGGTGGTGATGATGGAGGTGCTTTATGGTATGCATTTGTGCACGTACAATGTGTACTATTGCATAAATACACTGTATACAAAATGTTTATAAGTTCATAGCATTGTTGTCGAACAAAATATATTATCCCTCTTCTTTTGCAAAAATGCAGAGTGAGGAGGAAACGGTAAAGCCGCCTTGTGGTTTTTTCCTCTTCCACTCGACTCTACTTTTTTTCCTTTTTCTATTCTTCAGAGATGATCTATGGAGCTTTAACAAAGTTGCCTCAAGTCGAATCATGGAATAATGTTATCTTGACCGAACATGATGGCCACAAAAGGAAAAGAAGAAAAAAAGTGGTAGGCCTTGATGTATTTATGCATACACATAGGTATATTTTATATTCTAGAACAGTTGCAGTAGTTAGTATTTTTTTAAACAGGAACACAATATTCCCAGTAGGTGTGTAGGTGTGTGTACACATTGTAAAAACATGAATTGTTTGAGAGAAAAAATAAGATGCACATAGGAAAGAACATTTTTTTCAAAAGAGAAAAATAAGTGTGCCACATTAAATATTAGCGTCAGGAAGCATACGAGTAAACGGGCACAAATGAGTTATTTGTGTATACTGCAATATGTATGTAATTGCGAGCATGAAACGTGTGTTTATAATATCTACACAATAAAGGTAAGCCTATTAAAATATTTTTCCTTTTCTGGAAACTCGTGAAAAGTGTATTTTTGGATGTGCAAGTAGGGTTTTGCATGCACTTGTGCAAACTTGCTTCCGTCTGGCCTCCTTCCGCTCCAGCTTTTTGTACCCGAGAAAAAAAGAGAGAAGGGCCATGTGTACACAGAGCAGAGAGTATTATATCCTGGAATCACAAAGCAGTCCCAAAACACCAAAGATTGTTGCCTTCATCACCACCGCACCGCTGTAAACTTGTACTTGTTTTTTTTCTTCGGTGCACATGAATTTTGAAAACGTTTGCTCGCTCTCGCGTCCTTAAGGCTCTCACACACATTATCAAGTAGCAGTCTATAAAATGTAACCGAGAGAGCACGAAGATAATAAGTTGATGCAGGTATCTGTAGCGGTAAAAAAATAATGGGCGCTCTACTGTGTAAACACTGCAAAATATGAAACAAGAATATTGCATGTATGTAAAATGTATGCGCTCTTGTCTGCATGTATTTATGTGTGCTAAAAACATACATTGTGATTGTGAGCAAGCAAAGTAGAGAGAGAGAAGAGGGCCATATCGTATCCGCCGTCATCATACTCTCTCTTTCGCTTCGCAGGCAACGGAATAAAAATGCAAATCACACACAGATTGTCAATAAGGCGCTTATATGCACAACAAAGTAACAAAACACTTTTTAAGACTTTATCTTGAACAAATTCCGCTTTCACAGTTATCAATATCCTCATCACTATCAAGCATTCAATCTAAAAGAGATTATGCATTATTTACCTGAGGAAAAAAATGTGATGCAAAAAAAATAATAATGAAACTTTAACAAAAACAAGTCTGCCTGGAAGATTCAAAGCTTGTACATCGGTGCTGATATGCTTTGCCACATATGCCAAGATTATTTTTGTGCCATCCCTCCTCATACTATCATTAACCGACAAAGAGGGCACATGTTATAGAAACATTCCATTATTCTTATTATCCTCCATATTATGTTAAATCCATATAACTAAAACTTTATATTGAATATTTAACGTATAGTTAAAAAAAAATTGACAAAAAAATATATTTAGTGCTTGCAGTTCTCTGCTCACCTTTCATTATTGGCATACTACAAGCATTTTCTTCTCTTGTATTGATGATGTACACTTGTAACAATGGCATATGTCTTGTTGAGTACAAAGAAGCACAAAAAAAATGTTTGTTGATCATGTGTTGTTGTCAGACATGAACTTGATGCCATGTAGTGTTGGTAGACCATAAAAATGCTCTCTACCTGTCGTAAAGATTGACCATCATCGACATTTCGTGGTTGTGTGGTATATCGTCATTATTTAATGCCTTTTCTCCTTTTTCCACTGCCATCATCATTTCATCATCAGTAAAATCTACTTTGTTATCTTTCCCATATCCGCATATAATATTCATACTAGGCATTTGTATTTATACTTGTATGAGTTTTAGTTGTTAGCCAAAAGGATGATGTTCTTTTTTACATGTACATCGTGCCATGGCCGCCATCGCTTTTTAAGTACGTCATAAAAAATATCATGACTTTTTTGCGTACGTAACAATATGAGGTTTACAAAACGGTAACCAAGGTCCTACTCTTTCCGGTGACTCTCTGCTCATTTTTTCTCTCTTTCTTAGTCATTTTTTTTACAAAATAAATGCATGTAGGTATATAGTGTTTCGTAGAAGAAAAGAGAAGAGTACTAACAAATTTCATATTTTTCTCTGGTAAAAAAGGTCGCGAGAATTAAAAAAGAAGCTTGACGTGTTGCTTACTTATTTGTGAATTTGAAAAGCAAAGCAGAACCCCCCAAAAAACAGCAGATGTGAACAATACTATTTTTTCTGTTGAATTTTTACTTTTAAGCGAAAAAAAATATATTTTTTTTTGTGGATGCATGTGTGTATGTGTGTGTGTGATGGCTAGATTTATTATAAATGTATGTATATCAGCAAATTTTTTTAGGCATGAATGAAATCACTGTATAATTATTTCCTAACATGTTGCCATAAAAATTACATGGTTTGTGTTTAAGCTGACCAAGCAAATTACACAGTTCTCTTTGAATTTCTTGGGTAATTACATCATGTAAAAATGGCAAACAGGATAGCCGTTGGCGAAAGCAAAAAAGGAACGACCAATTTTTTTATACCTTCAAGACATGACCTGATGAGTTTTTCTAGTGTTGGTGGTAGTGGTGCTGATGTGATGGCGAGTGAGTAGGGAGAGAAAAGTAAGGGAAGCATACTGTATTATTATTATTATTATTAAGAAAGCAGCCTTGACGTTTCATAGTAAGACTCTTAATGGGTATTAGTATAGCTAGTAGCAAGAACAACTATAATATAGCTAACGGGATCAATTATGAAATAAAAAAGGAATTAGTAATTTTTTAAAAGGATACTTTATCGTCATAAAACCTTAATATAGGAATTATATGAATTCTACCAAATTTTTACGGCTTTAATCAACCTCCACACATGCCTTTTATAATATATTATTAAATTCCTTTAAAAATGTATGCATGACTTTGTAAAATTGTACTCTTTGCCAGTGAACCTCTAACCCAACAAGTAAGCTAATACACTTATTCTATAAACAATAATGCTCCAATACGATATTTTTTATGAAGTGTGTCTAATGCGTATGTTGTTTATATTCCTAAATAACAAAAATAAAAACCGTAATAATAATAATAATAAGCATGTACACATATATGCACATGGATACATAATATAGCGTATTTTGTATAAAGCATCCTCCGGAGTCCGGACTATGGAACTTGTTATTTCAATTCCCTTTTTACCAAGTTTCTTCACCAATAAAAAAAATCAATGAAATGTGTGGCCTGTGTGTGTAGTGTACGGGAAAAGAAGTGAAAAATAGATTTAATCAGAGAGGAATAATTGTTTTTGAGCTCAAGAGATCCACCTCCTGTTTTCCATATTTATCACGAATGAATGAGACGTGTTTACATACGTCGTATGTACGGAGGTACATGTACTTACATTTTACATACAAGAGTAAGAAATAAATGTGATCCCCGTTCAATGTCCTCTCTTCAAAAAGGAAATTGAGGCATAAAAAACACTTTTGCATATTGTGCGTACACATATACTACTACATATATAGAGACTTAGCCCATATAAGAAAGTATAATCCTGGTAGATTATCTATATACCTCCTACAACTATTTTTCTTCTCTCTCAAACTATTTTATTAGCATTCCTTTACAAAAAAATATGTTTACCCTTCCTGCGCTATATACATATCTACTTTAAAACATTCACAAAACATAATATGTATTTATGCAGATGAAGATTTTCCGGTTAACTTGGATTTTTCACTTAAATAATAAATACCTATTGCAAATGCAGCACTACTACTACTGCTGTATTTATGTATGTGTGTATGTGACCTATGTGTATAGGTAAGTACAAAAATACTTGCATTTGTATATGATTAAGTTCCACTTTAATTCACTTTTGAAATTGAATGAGCACATGAAAAGCTTGGCTGTTGAGAGAGGCAGGATAAGAGAAAATAGATTAGATAAGGCTAGGCAACAACAAAAAATGTGTACTATACCAAAATTAATTACACTTTTTTTAGTAGTACAAAAGAGCTGATTGTGAACCAAAGAAGCATTCCTCATATATTACTTACGTAGGTATATATACTAGGTACTAATAAAAAATAATCAAAAGCTACAGACTATCATTACCATGAATTATTTTTTAGGCGTTCAATACATTCACATTTGTACATAGTAATTTGAGCTGTTCACCTATTTCAAAACCTCCACCTCGTATTCCACATTAAAATTTTCAGTATTGTATTTTTATTCAAATTGGTG
This sequence comes from Paronellides praefectus, assembly GCA_027744595.1. Classification (NCBI taxonomy): domain Eukaryota; kingdom Metazoa; phylum Arthropoda; class Collembola; order Entomobryomorpha; family Paronellidae; genus Paronellides; species Paronellides praefectus. Next base: position 36,656 of record JAITYZ010003222.1, on the reverse strand, counting down.
GTAAGGGAACAACAAGAGTAGTAGCACAGAGCACAGTAATAGAAAAAAAACTGTACTCTCCTCTGGGAGGAGATTCGTCCCAGCCGGAAATGAATTATAATATGAGTTTTATTTTTCAGATTGACCTATAAAAAAGGTATTCTTAATTATACGCATTTTGAACTCATACAAATTTTTTTAGGATTTTACCACTACATTTTTTATACACATCCTAATAATAAAAAAAAGTATATTGAAAAGAAAGCTTTTAAAAAGCGCTACCTTTTTACTGGCTATTCAAAAGAAAATCTTTTTTTTTTGCTAAAAAAAATCTATAAAAGCCCGCAATAATAACAGTACAATGGAATAGAATAAAAATGAAAATCTAAACATTATGCGGTAACACAACAAAAACCATCCCATCATATTTTGTCTTGTTTATCACACGATACTTATCTACCTAGAAAATAAAATGAAACCTATCTATTCTCAAAACATTATCCTCTTTACTTGTCAGTTTGTATGCTGCGCATTTGACTAAATAATGAATTGTGTGTGTCTCTCTTTTTCCTATTCTTTTTTTTCTGCTTGATGACACGATTGCATGCATACACGTTTCCTATACAAACAAACATAATGTTGCCAAAGTTGCAAAAAAATATAGTAACAATATTACCAACTACCTTGTGATATGGTTCGAAAACACGACATTCAATATTCAACTTTTGCATGACTACTACTACTGCTTCTCTAGAAACTAAAATTGTCCCTCTGCTAGTTTTCATCTTTATGTATACCTATTATAATATGCCTATTGGAAACTCATAATGTACATAATACACACAACATCTACATGGTGACTATGACGATGATGATGTGTGTTGTTTGTTGTTACTGGTTGTTACACATTTATTCTTGGCACATTTTTTTCCATTCTCTCTCTCTCGCTTTTGTCGTTTGTTACTTGATTACCTGTCCAACAAAACTTTTTGGACGTTATAGTTTTTTCACCATTTTTTTGTACTAAACATTATTATAATATTTGTACATGACACATAGGTATATGTATCCTTTCTTTTTTCCATTTTTGTTACCTTCTTACTATTATTGCCAATTGTAAGGATAATAATAATAACAATGTAAAACACACAATGCATTGTAATGCGTGTATAATGATGATGATGATGTATGTACCTAGCGCCATTTTACTACGGTTTTATGCATGCTATTTTCGTCAGCCGCGTGATGGCTGCCTGCGTTTTTTTATACTTTTGTTGTGCGCTAATATAAATATCCATAATTCACACAAATTTTCTACTCCATCAATACTTCCGTTCAAATGTAACTATTATTATACATACTCGTAGTACGAGTCTCGTACTAGCTATTTCACATTTTTTTCCGCTAAAAGCACACACATAATCATCATCACCGTCGTCGTCATCCTGACGACTGCATGATGCCGTATTGTCATTATTGTCATTGATGATAAGCATAAATGTATTTTTGTAAATGTATTCAAAATTAACACAAAAAAATTGCAAAAAAATTGTCATGTGTGTGGATGTATACCTACATATTATATGCATCATCTACATTCTCGTGAGTACATTCATCAGAATAATAAATAAATAAAAAACCAACTGATATCAACAGCGGCGAGGACACATCACATGTTACATATTATGTAGTGGTAATTGTTATTTCCACCATTATCATTTCCAATCATGCAGCGAACATAACTATATTGCATACACAATATAACACACACAAAGCACCGGCTTTTAGTGTAACATTTGGGGGAAAAGATAAGTTGTTGTGTGTGTGGCAGAGAAATAATAGCAATAATGCATGTTTAAAGTACATCGTTTTGTTTGGTGTTGTTAATACAGGAATAGAAAATTGCTCTTGCCTCTTGTGTGTGTGTTTTTACACCATTTTCCCGGCCAATGTAAAGTTTTGACAGTAGTAGACGCGGTCACACACAACCAACAAAAATACTCACACAGACACAGCAACAGTAGTAGTTAATATACATGTCATGCGGAAAGAAAAATAAACTTTTTTGAATTATAAATGATATATAGTAGTTCTATTAGAGAAGCAGCAACGGTGGTTGCAGTTTAAATTACTACAAAAGCTACTACAATGTATGTACCTATTATGAAAGTAATTTACCTTGTGTGCCATTGTGTGCCTTTTATATATATATATAAATAAATATATTATTTTTGTCACATATCCACACTACTGATGACTACCCAGCTACCTATTATATATATAAAAAGAAATACATAAGGTATATACCTATGTAAGTAGTATGGTACATTGCATGACTGCATTATTATTACATACTTTTGTTCATTAGGCATCTCTCTCGCCGGTAATTGTAGTAAATTGTATATATTCACTCATCATATAATGCATTATTGCTAATACAGAAGACAGACAGATTGCCGGGTGCCGTTATCTTCTCGCTTTATTCATCATCGGCCTCAATTTCGCACACATATATATTGCATATTGCATATATGGGGGTAGTTGTCTTCGTGTATATATACATGTGTGTTAGCGAGAGCATGCTGTCAGTCAGCTTCAACGTTTGCTTACTTACATTTTTTTTTGTTAGTCGTCGTGTGTTTATTTCTCTCGCATTGACTTTACCTGCTTGCTTAATTTCATTGTCAGCACTGCTGACTCAGCAGAGTATGTTCTCCGTTTACAAAATGTCTGCTGTTGACTGATGGATTACTTATATAGCAAAATATATACCTATATAATATACCTGTGTGTAGGTATTTATTATATATATGTGTCACTATGATTTACCTGTGTGAGTGAGTGCATGAGAAACCTTGCCAGGCGACGACGACACAAAGACACAACAACCGTTTCACTTCTAGATGGGGTGTTTGCCATTCAGGTGAAAATTATAAAAGGTGTAACGAAAATCATTCTGTTTTTTGTTGTTGTTATTACTGTTGTGTCTGTGAAGAAAATCGACTGTGATTGCCATAGTAAAAAAAAGTATTTACTACACACATGGTATATAGTATACACTGTATACAGTGATCAAAATCAGCAACCATCAAGGTAGAATCATAAATACAATGAAATGGGCGTGATTATGATGATGATGACAAGATGTGCGTATACACTCAATTACAAGGTTTGAAGGGAAATGGATGATAAGAAAGAAGAAGAAAAAAAGATGCGGCACAATCAAATAAGCTGATGATATTCAGCTATTAAAGAAATGCACGTATAGCTAGAGGAACCCTATTTTGAAAAGGAATCAGACGTGATATTGCGGTATTAGCAATATTATTGTAGTGGTTCGCATCAGTATTACATACTATATACTCGCTATATTATCAAGTCAACCACAAAAATTCATTTTGAAACTAAACTTTTCAATTCCTACACAATGTGTATGTGTGTACACGTACCTACCATATATTTTCCTTCCCATAATCGTCATCATCATCATCATGAGCAAAGTAAAAAAATATGAGAAATGAACTTGTCGCAATCGGAAAAAATACTTATAATATCCAATTGACATTTTACTATATTTGTTCACAGGTGTTCAAATCAAATTACTTGTAGGTACTGCAACAGTTTTTTTATATTAAATGTGCAAAATCATATACACATAGGTATTTATAATGTATACCTACATACATGTAAGTATTTATGTACGTGTCTATGTCATACAGTAGTTTTGTGGTTATATGTTTACCTTACAATGTTCCTGCCAATTTTCAACATTATATTTGCTAAAATTACTACAGAGCACCAGTTTTTGTTGGTCTTTGTTACTGCTTATTTTGAAATTGGGTAGGAATAAAAAAAATAGTTTAATGCGAGTGTTCAACATCTGGGTTGTCTGTCTACACAACTCATACGCGTTCTTTTGCAAAATGCACACACACAAAATCCACGATTGATTGCTATTGATTACTACAGGGGCTGACCGTAAAAGAAAATATAGTTATCCGTTCATCCTTCAATTTTTTTTGTATATTTACAGACAATAAATTTTCATGGCTCTACAAATTTCCATCATGTCAATCATAAGCAAATCGTCTTTTTTCTCTCCTTTGGGTAGATAAATAAAAATGTAAAAGGGCATGCTGGTGTAAATACAGTGTACATATAGGTATATATACCTACATATAAATTGATGGTGTATGGTTAAGGGTGAAAAATATTATAGGAAAGCAATAAAAGCGAAGCAAACAACACGTAGCGGAGGAGTAAAACATGCATAAGTATATAATCCTATCATGAATTATATATTATTTATTTATGGATAAATGTATGTAGCCATTTTCCTTTAATAACGTAATTTAAAATCGGCTACACAAATATATACATCATCTACATATCTTCCTTTTTCCTATACTCCTTTTATTACAGAACAAACGCAGCCAGTCAAATTGACTTTTAGCTAAACAAATAGATAGATAAAATTCTTTAAAAGGTACAATAATAATATTTTGTGTACCGTGGACAGTCACAATATAGTATGCAAAGTAATGTATAATATATAGAGTATATACATAGGAGAGAGGTTCATGTATTTATTAATATGAAATAATCATAACAAAAACAAATCTATTAAAAGTTTAATGTTGATTGAAGTCCATTTGTTTATTTCATTCATTGCTTCTGATGTTTTGAAACAACAAAAAAACAATAATGATTGAGTGTAGCCTTTGAATTTTTGGTCGAGGAGCACAAGTCAAATGGGCACCACCACAAAAAAAATTACAAAACAAAAACTGGTACAATAATACGGCAACATCTTTCTGCTACAATTTTAAAATATAAAATAGCAAGTGATTGGTTTGAAATCTCGTTATAAACGAAAAGAGACGCGAAAGGAGAGAGAATATAGAAGGAAGTATAGTAGGATCGGGTCGGGGGTGGAAAAATGTATGCAAACTAACCAGTCATGATAATCGTCTTTTCATCTTACTCACTGCGAATACTTTTTTTACGACGATGTTTCATCATTTATTTACCTCGCCATGAAAACAGGTCTGTGAAGATCATAGTGAAGCGCGTATCACAATTAATTAAGTTGATCTTTATCTTGCTTGAAATGTAGGACATACTCAGACAGCTAGCTATACATACAAACATTTGTAAGCTGGGTATTTAACTGCCACAATTATAATGAACGGTGTGCAATGATATGGTGAGCAACAGAGAGACGAGAGTCAACATAATATTTACAGGGATTATTTGATAGAGGGACGCGACGGCATGATGGGATGAGTTTTGTAAAAACTCATTGCCAATTCCAATCTTGCGAGTCTACTCATACAACTGGTATTTATACAAAAAAAAATTTACAACACGCTACTTTTTCTTTACCCTTCACAATTCTTTTTTTTTTGCAAAATCAACCATTTCTTCGCTTTTAATTTTAGTAATTGGGAGTTGTGTAAAATTGTAGATTTGCACCCCATATAAAATACGGGTTTGTGCAGAAAAAAGTTCGCAAATAAACTCACGTTTCATTCTCTGCATCTTGAGGAAGTAAATTTGTAGCATGATATATAAGCACGCTTTTGTATTGATTTACTCTTGGTTGGATGGCTTTGTTTCAATACAACAAAGCCGGTGGTTTGCTGGTAGCTAATGAAAAAAAGTATCTGGCAATGGGAAACGGAGGGAAATGGCGATTTTCAGTCTTGTTTTGTTACTTTAAAGCTGGATTTACCCTGATTTTAATATTGATTGGGTTTTTTTCATTCGTGAACCAAATTACCAGCAAAGAGTTTCTAAAAGTTTATTTGTAAAAGGACCAGACAAAAATACACAATTCGGTCAGTAGTAGAGTATTCGGATGATGATAATTAATTGATGTAGTATGAGCTACAATGTAAACGGGATAATTACTATTTAATTGGTAATCAAGCAGCAACTCTTCCATCAAACATTGACGTTTGAATATTGATTGAAACCCTTTATAAACTCATGCACGTGTGTGTATTGTAGTCGTGTGTGTGTGTGGTGGTGGTGAGTATGCGGAGATTTGGGTGATGATAAACGAGGAAATTTTGAGTGTAAGATAAACACAATGGTAAATCAAACATCATGTTTTTTCATCAGCGAAAAAAAAATTTATTGGCTTTGAATTGTCGCAATAATACAAAATTGCTGACAAGCAGCCTTTTCTCCTGTCAGAGAATCCAAATTGCTGATGACGTCTTTTGCGAACAAAAGCCTAATATGCATTGCGTGAAACATTAATAGAAAAACAATTTGTGATTGTCAATATCAACAAAGGGAAACGCATGCTACTTTTTTCAATGAGTCTTTATCGTAATATGAACCCCAGAGAGAGACAGAGAGAAAATGTGACCTTGACAACAACTCCTCCTGTCAACCCACTTGTACTACCAAAAGAAAAATCTAAACAATAAAGGAAAATCAAGTCTCAAAGTATCAACGCGTCTTTCTGCTGAGCTTTTTGTGCGACTTCATATACTATAATATACACTTGTACCACACAAAGCCATACAACACCACCACACCCACCTTTTCTCGTCAAGTTGAAAAGTATTCATAATTCAGGTTCAAACTAACACTGTTCTCCGAGAGTCCTTTCGGTGACAAACATGAGGAAGACAGGTAAAATATGTATATGCAAAAGGCTGTGGCGTAGATAATATTTACAAACAAAATGCTGAAAAATGAATAATAAAAAACAACACGTTAGACTGCTTGCTAGCATGACGATGAAAACAGAGAGGAGGAGGCAAGACACAGAATTAAATCTTGACAAATCCCACTATACCATGCCAACTAAAGCATCTACCTATTCTTTTTTGCTAAACTAATTAGAAGAAAACATGTGCGATCCGTTCCTGGAGAGAGACGGATATATATATATACTTACATATATCTTTTATATATATATATCATGGCAGAGTACACAAAAGTGTAGGACATGCTTACTTTTTGTATCACAAAATAATGCACATGTTATATATAGTCCAGTCATCATCAACATGCATATTTGAAGAGAAAGCGTTTAGTTTACAAAACTTTGATCCCTGAGGATAGGAACGTGCCGGTACTTGAAATTATTCTCATTCTTGATTGTATATACAACAACCTTCTAGCTATGCACAACCTACAATACTATATCTATATCTACTGGACCTGCTGCAATATTCTCAAGACAAAATTGTGCACGTTTATTACCTGGCTCCATGCGTTCTTACACAAGCCCTATACCTACAACATGCATGTCTTCCTTCCCTTTTCCGCCCGTTCTGCACAAATATTAAGAAAAACTAACAAATGGAAAATTTCTTTTGCTTTTTCATGTTTCTTGGAGACCTATCTTGTGTGCATACGTTTTCAGTAGGACTACATCATCATGGCAGAGTTTGCCGTGACGATTTACTTCTTCTCTTGATGTCATATATATATATATACCTATACTTAAACACACGCAACAAAAGTAGCAGTAGAGAATCTCTACTAGAGATGCGTGGATGTGGATATGTTGTGCAGTATAATATTGTGACAAAAGGCTCATTGAAACCGTTTATGTTTTAGAGTCGGAATGAACGAGTCCCGGGATTCCTTCTAGTTGAAACTTTAACTGCGTTTATCAAAGTGTTTACCATGTTTACTGAATGGAATAATATGTATAGCACACACACAGAGAATAACAAAAACACGCTTATTTTTATTTACATCCACACGCTTTCTCTCTTCACCATGTAAACATTTTTTCGTGTTCTTTACAAATTAAATAAAAGCTAAATAAAAGAATTATGATTTTAAAAAAGGAGAAAAAAGCCCATAGTATACTCGCAGTCTTCATGGCCAATTACAACCAAAAATGCACATTTTTTGCTTTTCTGAAAAAAAATTGAACAGTTTCCGTACGCTTTCCGAATAAATTATGCTTACATAGCCCATTTTGTCCCTCAAAAAAATTGTTAAGCCGACGATTGGTGTTGTATAAACAAAATTATATTTTTCGATGAAATACTTATGTCTTATTCCTGAAATACCTTTCTTATCTGCGGCGCCCTTCTAGCAAAAATAAACCCTGGTATTTTAGCAAGAAAAAAAATATTTATATACTACAAGAAAATAATGCTGGCCATATCAATTTTCTTCCTGTTCATCATCAACCCATAATTGAAATCTGTATGAGAAAGGACGGGAATTAAATAGTCAGGGTTGTCAAGCTCCTGTCGCCGTTGTCGTCACCATTCGCCAGCAGCACAGCAGGATTGGACATTATTTTTATAAATAGGAATAAAAAACGTCGCGAAAAAGTAATATGGTGCACATAGCTATTCATACACGCAACAGTATTAATATTTGTATTGTGACGTTAACCCAGATAGTGCCACGTAATATGCCAACCTTTCATTCATCAGATGCTGCTATCGTGCACAGTGACAGGAGTATACATGCACCGTAGTAGTAATAATAATAATAATAATAAAAGGAATAATAATGAAAGCTCACTCATATGATAAATATAATATAAGCCATTTTAATCTGCAAACACCAAAATTTCTCCATCATCACTAATGCGAAAGAGTATTACACACGTCACATAATGATACATATAAAACGTATGTTGCTTTTAATGGAACTTGTGCATAAATTCAAAGAGTTTTTTATATCCTTTTACAGCGGAGCCAAGAAAAAAGTGTATTTGCTACCGCTGCTTTTACTGGAACATGCATTAAAAAAAAGTATAAAGTTTGGCTTGCTTTGTTGTTGTTGTTGCTGCTGCTGCTTCTGCTACTGCTACTGCCGCGTAATAACAAGAAGAGGAGGAAGAGGAAGATGAAATTAATTTTTCTCCATTTATTTCCATAAATTTGGTGTGTAGCAGTAAAAATTGAATTTCTTCAGACATCAAGGGGTGCATATCTTATTAAGTATGTATACGAACATACTTATACTTGTGTGTATATACATATACCTATATTACAGGAGTAAGTATGGTTCGTAAAAATAAGAGCGCTGAGGCCTCTGTTTTGTGTCTACTCTCTGTTTTCTTTCCCCAACTCTTTCACAGTTTCACTCTGCCGCGCACAAAAAGGCACAGTCTCTCGTACAACAAGACAACCGACGACAAGGCAAAAGAACATCCAAAGTAGTTTCACTTTTTTCTCTCTTCGTTCCTTCTTCATTCTTAATAAAGCTTATTTCTTACAGGGAAAATATTTAGAAGACAGAGAAAGAGAGAGAAGCAGAAGAAAAATAGAAGACACAATAATGAAACATCATTTTACTCCTGTGTGACGTCCAATATAACGGTCTCCTTTTCACAAATTGCTTTTGACTCACACGGTTTACTCCACGTTATACCTCTATTTCCGCGTAGTACACCTTGTTTTCTACGTAGGTATACCTAAAGAAACAATATTTGTTATAGCAACAAATAATAAAAAATAAGTTGCTCTCTGCGCCTTCCCTCATTCATCTTGTATTCAAACACCTTTTCCAGCTCTCTCAAAGAATTTCACCTGCTTTTTTGCATAATTCCCTTGAGGAAATGAGCAAACTTTTTTTCTGTTGTTTTCCTTACAAAAAAAAGCATAATATATTTGAATGAATGTACGTTATGAGGGGAATATTATACGCTTTACAAATATATCAACAGAATGAAGCGACGACGGCTGCTGAGGCCATTTCAAAATATGTTGTGCAAGCATTTGTATATCGTATGTCTATGTTTCTGTGTAACGCACAACGCATTGCCTATCTGCCTGCGCCCTACGATAAGAGTAGCACAGCAACAGTACAATCCTTCTGCATTTTCAAGTTAAATAATTAAGCTACCTTGACTTGACATTTGAGGGGTGTACATAAAAAAATGCATAATTTTATTATGTAGACATACATACATAACCCATTCTCAGAATATGATTATTAATCTTATACCCATCCCTTCATACTTTCTTATTTATACAGCTTTTGCCGTACTTTCCAAGCCATCATCCCATGATGCCATGCAATTTTTTAATCGCACGGAAAACATTTCATGTTTGTGCGTGTGCTCACAAACAAAAGAGCTTACTTATAATTTTTAAAGAGATGCCTCTCTTTTTTTTTCAAACATCCTCATCAACATTATCATCATCCTTTTATGACATGCCACCTCGTGCCAGTCTGCTTTCATTTGTTTTCTTCCTCTTTAAAATGTAAACATCATCACATCAGCTAAAGCTAAGCATGCTTCTTCCTCCTATTCTCCCTGTTGTTTTGTGCGTGAAGACGGAGCAAAGATGAGCAGAGTAAACAAAACAAGGCAAGTTTTTTTTGAAAAAAGGAAGAAAAAAGTGTACGGGTGGTTATTCCATGAGTTTATTAGGAAAATAAAGGCATTTTATAATCATAATAGGCAACACGCATAAAAAATTTTGTGAGCTGTTTCTCTTCATGCTTTCTTTCTTTTATGTGTGCATACATTACAACATTGCAAAGAGAATAATAATAATAAACCACACGAAATTACTATATTTCGCTCCCCTTCCCTTTATTTCGGAACACTGCGCGAGCTACTACTCTGCATGTACTTTCACGGGAACTACAAGAGTACAAGAGAGAAGCTAATCTTGAAATAATAATAACGAGGCTAGCTACACCGGTGGTGTTGTGTGTTGGTGGTGATGGTGGCATAAGACTTGTTCAGGGTGAGTGAGAGTATATTATGTATAGTAACTAGTTATAGGAAAGAAAGGTAGTGAGGGTGGAGGGAAATGAAGACAGTGGAAGAAGATTAATGAGCTTATTTTTGAAGTTAATGATGGCATAAAAAGTAATAGCAATTATCTAAATCAGTAAGGAAAGACCACAAATTTTTTTTTCTCTCCTGCCACCAAAAAGTCAGACAGCAACCAAACAATATACTTGGTTGAGCATCCCTGTTACTACCTATTTGTTTTTCCTGACTTTAAAAAAACGAAGATGAAAAATCAAACAATTCATCTCAATAACATTCAATTTTCTTCAATACTGAAAGTATAACGGTTGCTTGGGGGATTACTCTACCCACATTTTACATTCTTCCTAGATAGGTACATACCTACGTATATACACACCTATACATAAATACACACAGGAGTTTCCCGTCTTTTTTTAGGGTAGTGTGTGCTTAACGGAGTATACGCACGTTGCACTTTTTTCCGGGTAAAAATAAATGTTTATATTTCAAATGGATGAAATGATGATGACGATGGTGATGACGATGCTCATGTTGAATTGAACATGTATGTATTTATAATATGCCTAGATACATACATATAGATAATTATATTAGGTATACATATAGTTTTCATGTGTACGTAAGAGAGAGTTGCACTTTGTGTGGTTTTGGTGAATGTACTCGAATTTATTATAAATTCATGTTGATTGTCTAATAATAATGTACTGGAGCGTGTGTGTTTCTGTGTGTGCGTTCATTTTGCGTCTAGAATCAAGAGATATGGAAAAAGTGAACTACTTCATTTGAGTAAATGTGTGTCTGTGCGTGCACTTCATCTCTTTTTTTTTTGCAGGGAGTAAAGAACAGAGAAATGGATGTGTGTATTCATCAATTTATGTTTGAAATGGGAGCAAAAGGAGTAGAAACTGCCCACATGGGTGTTGTTTCATCATTTGGAGCTCCTGCCACTACTGCTCATGATGATGATGATGATAATCATGTTGATGATGATTATAATGCCACTAGGGAAAAGGACTTTTTTTCAGCTGCTACGGCCGCCACTGCCACCACACCATTATGTTTTGCTGTTTCTCTCGACGATACTCTGTGCCGCTTGTTAAAAGCTTAAAATTGCAGGTATCACGTGCCGACTCATTATATAACGCGTAAGGATTATTAGTATTATTAGCCGGGTAGACTACGAATCATCATCATCAAGAGTTATCAAAACGTACTAAAAAGTCTCTTTGTAAGTCTTGCCATCATCAGTTTAAATGTGCAACTATTTTGTAGTATACGTGCACATACTTTCTTTATGCCATACACTTTCTACCGCCGCCGACAATTACATAATGCGTACCAGGCTAATATGATAAAGCGTGTGTGTTTACATATCATATACATACACACACATTGTTGTTATTATTATGATGCAGTCAACACAAAGCAAAGTAACTCAAGAGCAAGTTTGGCTTTCAAGTGGAGAGAGAGAGAGAAAAAAAAAACTCTGTTTGTTTCAGTAGGTATCAGCAAGTACGATCAAAAGTTGTAGCTTTTGTGTTTGTTTGTTTGTTTGTGTGCGTGGAAATGAAGAAAGTTTGTTGGCTTTTTTGATAGTTGATACTCTTCAATGGAAAACAACAACTATTTTGCTATTAAAAACCGGTAAAAAAATAAGCTGGTGGTGCAGAGAGAGGATAGATATTATTTTATGTAGAGAGATTTGGACGCTGTTTAAATTGCCCTTTGGCGCTATCAGATGCACGCACGTAACAGCAAGCAGCAGCAGCAGCAGCGTACTTTGCTTTTGTGCAATCTGATAAATCTCAGGTTACTCCGTGCTTAGACGTATGTATAAATTCTTTATGTCCCTTTATATGTCTACAATGCAATGTGTGGAGAGTCCAACAAAGGGATTCAAAGAAATGAGGTAGACAGTTTAAACTAAATACAGAGGATATATCCTTTTTTTCATGTTCGCTATAGAAGCTGTAATTTCTCCAGTAATGATTCAGGTGAACTACATCCCAAATGTAAATAAATACTACACTACACACAATGCACATAATATGCATGCACCCAGATTCATACCAGCAAAATACATCATCCTTTTGAAATCCGGATTTTTTAATGATCAGAGTGCTAAATTGCATCACTCCACTTTACTTCTTCTTTTTTTTCTCTCTCTCTCTCTCTCGCCCTCTCTTGTAATTTGATCATTGCGTTGTTTTTGTAATAAGAGCTGAGTCAGCAGCACTTTAATTTTGGATTCCGTTTGCATTTATTTGCATGTTGCATACACTGCATGTAGAGTCGTGTATCCAGCTTTCAATTTGTTGATAAGATTAAAGTGGTCAAGTTGAGCAAAATTGGCTGGTATTATAAAAAAAGCATGACTTTGAGCAGGACACCACACCATCATCACATTTGCTTTACAATGCAAATGCATGATTATTATATACGGATGCTTTTAAAAGCGCATAAAATCCACGTATAAAAAATGTACATTGTGGTTACACACTGCACGTTATTTTTTGTGAAGTTTTTTATGCAATATACATACATAACTAAATGCCAAATCCGGTTCGGGTTTCCTTGAATTATTTATTCCACCTTTTTGCTAACTGATTGATGATGATATTTGTAACAGAAGAGCTTCCAGCAGCATGTTTTATTACCATCATCATCACAGTTATTGGCATCATGAACTGCTAGCAATAAAATTTTGGTATATTTACGACGCTGTTATCGTCCCGTCGTCGTTCTGTTCGCTGCATACTCACTAAAAATTCTATCACCAACCATTATCCAATTTTATTTACCAACAACAACTTACTTCCACGTGTTAAAGAATATTAATGGTAATCATAAAAGTGAATATAGATAGATAGTTTCTATTTCGACATTAATTCTTTCAATTTAACATTATTATTACTACTAATATTATTATTATTTCAAGTCAAGATCACAAGCATGTAAGTATAATAGATTTCTTGCATCGTTTACACAAGTTCTCTTCTGAAACAACTTTTTATTTTTATCAAACCATATGCCATCAACAGATCACAACTTGATGACTGACATACAAGAAAATTGAGTACAAGAGTACAAAGGTTCAAAGACAAAGTAAAAAAATATGTATATAAAGTAAATAAAATATGAGTTGAAAATGGTAAGAGGAAGATATGAAGATATGAAAATATGATATGAGTTTTTATTCCCTTTTGGTTTGATTGTCTCTTTTCTACCCTGGCGTCAATAATATAGAGCAACAGCAACAACAGAAGAGTATTTTTTTCGATCTGTTTGTCTTTTTATTATATATTTTATGTGTGTGTGGTTTTCCAGTCGAGCATACATATTTGAAATGCCATATACCTCACCAACCAGCACCATACCGGTTCAACTTGCATAACATATTTTATCAGTTTGCATACATCCCCATCCAACAACATCACTTTATGACCTGATCTCAACCAATAAGGTATGTGTCATGTTGTATGGAAAAGTGTAAAGTAGATAATGAGCTTTCCTAGCGACAGTTTTATGGAAAATCGTCAGTTGATAGGATGGAAAGGAGAGATATTTTTTAATGGCAAAGGAATACACACGGAGGAAAAAGGTCTTGAGTCAAGTCCTCACAACGGAAAGCTTAAGAGCTCTGGTTTTCTTGTTGGTACGCTCATCGTTCAATGAACAAAAATAAAGGCATATATGCACATAGATATATGCATACATATTATGTAGTTTCGCTTTCTGAGAGAATGATGAGAGTTGAAGAAGGTACAAAAAGCCATTGTTAGCTTTTCTGCTCTGTCGCATCATCCATCCAATACTTGCATACTACCCTATAAGTATGTCAACCTTTCTGACTGTCTGTCTCTGAGAGAAGGAAATGTAAAGTAAATGAAAAAACAGGGTAAACTGTTATAAAACTCAATTTATATTTTGTTCATATAGCACAAAGAGAAAAACCTCTTTCGTCATCACTTCACCAAGGGTCTCCATCCGTCGTCAAACCGTCCTTGTTGTCGTCGTCCTCGACAAAATTTCAGCGCAAAAACGCTTTTGAACGCAGTGAGAGAGAGAGAGAGCAAGGGAGTTTGTGTGTTTGTAGTAAAATGGGTAAATACAAATGGAAAATATAAGTACAAACATTCCCTGCATGCTTCCTCGTATCACAAAAAAACAACATAACAGCACTGTGGACATTATTATTATTATTATTATTATTACGGCCATTAAATATGCAGTATATATGCATATATGATAAAACGAAGAAAAAGGAGAGAAGGAGAGAGAGAGGCGATGACAGAGAAGATATTAAATTTTTACAAAGTGTTCAAAATTTCATCCAATTTTTTTATTTGTTTGTAAGCATATGACAATCCTATCCGTCTTCCTTTCATCATCATCCTGCATCCCTTGTCAAATAAACAGAGAAACAGGCAGGCAGCAGTTTTGACTTTTCAGGAATTCCCATATGCTCCAGGATGATTCAATTCAACCTGTGGTGATGTATATTTTCAGCCTTCTTTGTTGTCATCAAAAAATGTATGCATTTTATGGAAGTACCTACAAATCCCAATCCAGAAATATTTACCTCTATTAGAAAATTTTGCAAACAAAACCAAAATTCTCATGGTTGACAAAATTATGTGACCTCTTTTTGTTTGTTGTATGCCTGCCTCTTGTTCTGTATCATCATGAGCGTATAAATTCCTTTTTCAAAATACGCAATAAAAATACCGGGTAATTTTTTTTGGTTTGCCAATGGTCGTCCCGAATAATTTAGTATTAAAAATATATTGCACACAAACTTACAAAAGAAATTGAATTCTCTCCTAGGAAAAGTTATACAAAGCAGCTAATAAAAAATTCTCTTTTCTTATACTGACCCTATCTACAAGTTCCTTGTGTAAAGTTTTGGTCCTCCATTCACCAAAACTCTATTTCTCCCCCCTCCAAAAAATAAAAAATAAAACAAGACATCCCAATCCCAGCCAAACCAACTCAACTTTAAAGCACTTCACTCTCAGCCTGTCTATTTCTTTGCGTATAATATTAAGGAATTGCCTTGAGGCGACCACCCCACCACCACCACCATAGCATCCCAAAATACACATAGGTATATATTGAATAACCAAGTTTCCAATTTCCATCATTCATAAGAACATTGAAATCTAAACGTTCTAACAGATTACTCTGTTTTTCTCTTCTTGGTCCGTCCTTATTTTTGCATAAAAAGAACAAAATAAAGCACACATACACAAGCAAAATGTGCCAAACACACCACAGGAGTCTTGCATGAGCAACGAACCATAAACTACGCATCTATAAAAAATACATGGGTCCTCTCTCTGCCTCCCTCACCCGCACTCTCTTCAAAAAAAAAAAAAAAAAACTTTCACAACACGTCGCTGCGCTGCTATACGCTTCTCGCGCTCCTTATATTTATTTACCTAACCTTCTTGTCTAGCGTGTGTGTGTGTTGTGTGTGTGCAATATTTTATTTCAGGTTAAGGAAATGTACACCTGCAAGATATTCACTTTTCTTCTTCCTCTTCTTTTCCAGACTAAAAAAACAACCACTTTTCCAAGCGAGAGAGCCGTGCAGAAAGCGGGCTAAAAGCTTAGAGCCTCGACAATGTAAAAATCTGAAGAGGGATATTAATATTAAATTTGCTAGCAACATGCATACATTATTATTTATATTCTGTTCAAACTCCGTTTAATAAAAATGTGTACTATTTTTATTGTGCTCTTCTCGACGTCCTCTTTGTACAGCAATAAAAACAAGCTTGTTTAGTCTCACTATATGTGTTGTTACATGAGTAGGTACACATATTAAACTAGAATGTATATACCTTTGTGTGTGTGTAACAACAATAATGATTTCGCAGCTGACTATATAAATATTCTGCTTGCTTACGTATTTAGTATTATTATTATTGCCTACATTATTGGTTTGTTAGATGAATGAAAAAAGGGGAATATATGAGAGAAAAAAGTTTACCTTTTAACTTTGTTTTATTCTACTCTTTCTCTTTTGTTTCTTTGACCAGTCTGCCAGAAAAAGTTTTGTTGTTTGCCATTACAAAGCAACTTTTTTTTTGTTCCTTTAATCCCCCTTTGGCATTTTTTTCTTGGTGTTTTAGGTCACTTTTCCGGTGTTGTTAATACCGCATCATGTGAGAGAGGAGGCTTGAACCATTTAATATTAATACCTTCTTGAGATATAAACTTGCTATTGTTTTTGATGTTATTGTTTTTCCGAGGTTTTTATGTTAGTTTGCTAGACATCACGAGTTAAAAATTGGAGAAAACCGACGAGACAGGAGGAGTTGGATAGTGTATGGATCCATCTATCCAAAAGAAACAAAATGGTCAGCATTTTGAACTCCCACCCAAAGAAATGGATTGCCAAAACGAAAAAAAAATTGCCATGATTTTTTTTCTACAAATAAATGTGAGTACACAAGAATGAATAAATTTTCCATCAAGTTTAAGGAAAACAGAACTCTTTTGCTGAGAATGGTTGGTCGTTAGTCATGATGATAGTCGTCAATGAGGTGTGACCTCAAGAAGATGCTACTCTCTATCTATCTATCTTTCTCGCAATTCAAGAAGAATGATATACCTACTGCCATTCCAAGCTCTAGAGCCCCAAATAAGACCCTTATATTCTGAGACAACTCACTCTATACTTTAGTCTGTTTGTATAAACCCAACATACCAAAAATGCTTTATTTTCCAATTCTTTGACAAAAGTACTGTCGGCATTTTTTTCTTCTTCTACTGGTAGACCAACCACACACAGACACACACAAGCTTCAACTATATTTATAGGATTTTTTTGGAGTTAACTTTACAGGAAATGACCTCACTAGCGAAAATCAGTCAACCAAGAAGCAATAAGTGGACAAACGGTGTGTTCTACATTCAGCATTTACGCAGCACTGCGTTAAAGATAAATCTTGTCATTTGTTGAAACTAAGAGAATATTACCACATGACCAGATAAATATATCAACCATGCATTGAGCAAGCTGGAGGTCGGTTAAAAAAAGCACACACAAAATTAGATACTTGCAAGTTGCAACAAAGTTGTTATGAGCATAAAAAAATGGTAAAAAGATATACGACATGTAGACAAATGCAACTATTTGTGTTGGAACTGCTACATATTTTTTTATATCTAAATCCATTCTATAGAAATAAAAAGTATGTGCACTGTGTATAGCTGAACGACTAACTGATTTATGAGTGTCAACAGTAGTAAAACGCTAGTCGCGTTGCGACCCTCTATAAACCCACGGAACATAAACTGTCCATTTATAATTGCTAAATTGTTGAGGATGAGGAATATAAAAAAAATCCAGCTATGGTTGGAATTTCAATTTTTTTTCTTTATTCCTTTCAGAAGAAATTTTTGTCTCTTTTTGTATTAGCTAACCCCAAAAAAATAACATTATAAAAACCAAGTAATATATTTGTTCTATCGATGAAAATGACTATAAACAAAGACGACCTATAATAAAAACACACACACATGGTCATGACCATAAAAACCAAGAAATTTATGGAACACAAAAAATATTCTGTCGAAAACAAAGACGTCACAAAGATAGACAGTGAGAGAGAGAGGGGGAGAGGGAAGGCTTAAAAACTTGAAACAGCAGACGGCATATTAAACAAAGAAGAAAATAAGGCTAACCCTTCTACTCGACTTTATGAATATTTTCTTTTCTCTTAAGAAGAAAATGGGAAAGAAAAAAAATAAGTCTCTTGAAAAACAATTTCCTTTTAAGAAGAAGAAAAAAAACTTACACGGGAGAATATAACGCCTTCACAAAAGAACAAGGAAATGGAATGAAACAAGCCTTGTTTGTTTAGCCTTTGTTTGTAGTGTGTAATAATACGTGAATATGGATACATACATAATATTTCTTTACGGGATTATCAGTAAAAGACAGGGGGGAAATGAAGGCACAAGAAAAAAAGGATATGAGAAGAGGAATGTTTCTGTTACTCAAAGAGACAAGCATGGTAAGAAAACATGGAGTGAAGACAAAAAGTAGGAATATTAACGTTTTTCTTGTACAGATGCAAACAAAGCATACTGATGACTCTGGTCATCATCGTGCCGACAGAAAAAAAGAGAGATCTTGCTTACTTGCAAGTGAAGAAATAAGGAGGGAAAAAATAACAAAACAAAACAAAAAATGGGAAAGACGATTCGAGAAATTTAGGGTACACGAAACAATAAACCTTGGTAAAAAAATGAGAGAAGAAGTAGAAAAGCACTTTCACTTTACCACTTAAACATATATAAGTACTTATACATATATTTTGAGTATATATGTATATATATATACCTACGTATTGAATGTCTCTTTTTTGGCAGTAATAATAGTAATAATGATAGCAATGATAATAATAACGGGTTCATGTGAAGTAAGACAAACCATGAGTGAGTAAGATTTTTTTTCTTTCCTTTTTTATGAAAACATATTTAACACAGATAAGTACATCCCTTTGACTGACTAAGTGGATGGGGGGAAAGTTGAAAGAAAGTGAAACTAAATGTCGTATTTATATAGATATCTGTACTTCTACTACTTGTTGTAAGGGTCGAGAGATGTTTGTGGGAGCAGAGCATATAACCCACAAGTTGAGGAGGAGTGTGTGTGTGTGGGTTTTTTTTCTTTTTGAAAAAGGAGCCGATGCAAGAAAACGGAAAATCCGTCGATGGAATATCAATTTTTGCAATTTTTACACACTCCTTCGCCCTTTTTTCTTCATTTCCTTTTTTTCCTTTTGAGCATGAAATACATGTATTTGTGGTTTCGTTTGCAAAGAGGGAGAAAGAGAGAGAGCGAGAGACAGCGATAGAGAGAGCATTAGTGAGACCGATTATCCCCTTTCGTCTAATCCAGCTTTCACTGCACGTTTTTCAACGTGGAAAAAGGAGAACAAGAAGAAAACGATACTTTTTGCGAGAATGCCGCTGTTAGATTCGTGTAAATACACATAGACAGCTTCCTGCTAAACAAACGGACAAACTTGCTGATACTACTATCAGGCAGGGCAATGTGAACTGAGTTGTGTGTGTGTGTGTGTGTGTGTGTGAGAGAGAGAGAGAGAGAGAGAGAGAGAGAGAGAGGAGGCAATTGGATCCCCATACTTTCATGCACGCTTGTTCATGAATAGAGTATATAATGTACCTTTTTTTAAATAAACCATCACTGCTCCACAGAATGGGTCGAGATGATATGTGTTTTTCTTTCACCGGATTTTATGGTCTTTATAAAAACAAGCCTCTTTTTGGTTTACTTTACATTGCAACTTACACTCTCCAACAGGCAGGCAAATAACCAAGAAAGAAAGAAATAAGCAGTTCACCTTTCTTCCTTCCTTTTTTTCTTCTTTTGCTCTACTCACAAATAAAAATATATACCTATACATGTATGCATGTAGGTATATAATAACTACGTGAACTAGCTTGATAATTCCCTTTTGCTTATCTTGCTCCCTTCTTTTACTACTTTCCTTCCAGTTTTTTTTCCTCCTTTTCTGTCATATTAGCATGCATTTACTTCAAAAAAAGAGAGCAGCAGATGAATAGAGTGAAAGAGAGACGAAAAAAATGATAAAGTATTCTGCTTTGCAATATAGGGATACTTGAAAGTTTTTTTTCTTCTTCGTATGTTTTTTTACCCCCATTTTACTTTTAACCAGAAAATCCCGATACAATTCATCCACCCTGCCCTATACATTTCTATCCATTTATATATATTTTTCGGTAAAACATTGCTTCTCTTATTTCTTCAAAAAAAAAAAGTGAAACGAAACATGGTATCATGTTTAATGTAGCACAAAGTAGACAACTTGTATGTATAAAGAGAGAGAGAGAGAGAGAGAAACACAAAAGTACATCATCATCTAATCCCGTTTTTTTATACATTTCCTTCCGTCAAACAAGTTTTAAGAGATGATCATGTGAGTGAATGAATTCCCAACTAGTTTATCTACACACTCTTCTCCGTTCTACTTCTACCTTTTCGGGAGAAAAAGATGGACTTGCTCCGTAAAAAAAACTTGCTGCCCACTCAGGTTACACACAGCTCACAAGCACTCCTATACTCCTACCAACACTACATGCCTAAAGTGTTTGTTATTATTACCTACATTAATGCATGTACTTTTCTTTTCTTCTTTCCACTTTCAATTCGCAAACGGTTTTTTCTCTTTGTAAAAATGAATGCGAATCCAAGAAAGATTGATTCCAAACCGTTTACCTCAAAAAATGTGTACTCAAAGTTTTTCGGAAGCCTTGTATGTGCACCACACAGCATGCCCCACGAAAATAAAACCCAACGCGACATTACTGTACTACTGCCAAAAGGAATATATATAACCTAAATATATAAATACATATTTCATTTGAATTCCTTTTTTTATTCTTCTATTGCAACATAAGTTTCACTTACTAGTCCACCTACACATATTTTTTTTTTCAAATAGGTACATAAATATACACACAAATAGGTTGTCTAACAAAAGCAACAATACAACGAAGTTGTATACATTTACACAGCTTCACTTTGTATCTACGCAACACCACAATATTCTCTTAATAATAGGGAAAAAATAAAGAGAGAACAAGTCCATTATTACAATAATAATAAAATAACAAGAAATTGAGAAACAAAGTGCACACACACACACATTGGACCTTCCATCTCAAGACAGACATTTTTTTAGCTTGGTAGTGTTTCAAGGAATGTAAGAATGTGCACACGCCGTATTCATAACAGTCATCTTTTCCTTCATTGTGCATTACGTGATATATGACACTGGGGCTTTTAGAGAGCCGCTAGTATATGTACTCCTTTTCTTCCATTTTCCCCTTTCACTTTTTTACTTTTATTTTATTCCAATGGCGTTCGATGGACTTGGTAACTGATGTGGAATACAGATGCTGGTCATTCCCCAACCAACCATACTCACTTACGTGTATATTTTCTCCAAAGTATCATTCGAAAAAAAACGAGAGGAGGAGAGGGAGAAACAAAGAAAGACACATTGTATTCCTTTCGTCACACACAACACAAAAAAACGTACTCTTGTCAATCAGGATACGGAATACCTACATGAATGCATATGTATGTATGCTTGTGAAAATGCACGGCCATACATATACCACCTATATGACAGGATTCCACACAATAATAATAATAACAATAATAATAATAAACGTGTTTTGTATGATGTTATTGTGTGTGCAATCCCCGGTTCAAGGATATCCCCAGAAAATAACACAAAAATAATAATTTTGTCTTGTATTTTTTTTGTAAGTATGATTGTGTGCACACAGTTACTAGACACTTACCCACTACCATTGTTTCTCATTCTCATGTAATAATACACACACATGTTTTTTTTTTCTAGTTCTTGTTCAGCAATAATACAGTGTCAAGGATCCGCGTGCATTTAGCACCCGAAAAAAAAGTGATGTGGAATGGGGCTTCCAATAATACACTTTCTTTTCCCTCTTTTGTTGTTGTGTGAGCATACACACATTTCTACATTCATATGCACATATTACATGTGAGTGTCAGTTTGAGATCCTATATACTCTGTAGTTTCCCGTCATTATTGTCTCTCAGCTTTTTCGCTCTCTTTTCATCTACTCACACTTATTCGTCGGGACGCACTGTTGGAGGAGAAAGAAAATATGTGAGCCATGAAACTAAAGAGGTTGTTAAGTGCTAACAAAAGGGCGAGAGAGAAGACTGGAGTAGCTAGAGGATAAGTTTAATTTTCTTCCATTTTCCACCCTGCTCCCAAACACACACACACACAAAAGTATTTATGCATACTAGACTTTTATACTTGTGTTATGTCATCATATATAAAAATGCAAGCTACACACGTGTGAATGTATGTTTATATAACATTTGGAGATGCACAAACGTATTACATTTACTGGAATAGTATTTTGTCCAAGTGAAAAATTACTTAATTTTTCAAACGAAAACATGGCTAAAGAGAATACAAGCAAACAAATCAGCAACAGTATAGGTAGGTAGGTAGGTATATACCACTAAAGGGAAACAAAACTGTGTATATAAAAGTGTGGGCATGTACATATATATATGCAACGTATATAACAAGGTATGTACGCAGTCCGGTGTGTGATTAGTAGATGAGAGACAAGAACATGCTTATTTTTCGCACTCAAGTCTCTAGTTTATGTTTATTTGTACGAATGCAATAATAGATTGTCCGGAACAGAGAGGAGAGAAGTCACTTGTTATTATTATTATTTAATTCCTTTCTATATCCTCTCTCGTGTATTTTGTTGTACAATCCATTTTATAAACCAAGGTCCACTGTAGTAATAATAAGTCATTATTTTTCTTGGCTGTTGTGTTGAGATAGTGACAAAACTTAATGAAGAGTTGTTGTATTGACTAATAAATTAAATACCTAGATGCGTGCCCTAAAGTAAACGTATTTATGTATGTACGTGCCAGGTAATTTGCAAGTGCACACACACACAAACACACTTGTCAGTAAAGTCGTGTGTCACCACTACCATCATCGCCATCGCCACCTCCACGTCTTGTCATGGAATTGCCTGCTAGCTTTAATTTCCGTCTTGCCTTCCATTTCGCATGACTCTGTTAAATGTTATTTTTGTTGTTGTTGTTGTTGTTGTAGTATTGTTGCTAGTCGGCTCAACATGAGAAGGAAGTTTTTATGAGTTTACAACCCTTCTCAGCAATGCCATGTTTGGCATTTTCATTGCCTTGTGTATTGGATTGTGCAAACTTGAACAAGAAGTTAAAAAGCGTGAAGCTAATGAAATGTCCGTCACAGTCATCATCATGATGGTGTGGTAAGATAATTTATGGCTTAAGAGTATTAAGATTCTTCATCATGGCTACACACAGGATCTGTGAAAAGAATCAAGGAAATTCCATTTCCTTCTTCTAACTGATTACCACTACAAAACCATAGCTACACCATTCCTTTATAGCCGTGTGTAACGTATATAATGGGAATAGTTTAGCTACACACCACATTAATTTTGCAATAATAGCACTTCATTCACCAGAACCTAGTCCTTCTACCTACACCTACAAGAGAAGGATGATGATGAGTGTATTGCCAAAGGAAAAACAGGAATTGGAAACAGCCATTTTGTAGGTAGGATAGATGTACTGACAACGACCACTCACACACTCACACAGGGCATTGAACAAGAAATATAATAGTACATCTTCTTTGTCTCCTTCACAGAAAGGACAATTCTGGTAAGAAACAAGGAGATATATTGCCCATTTAAGTACTTTCAAATCCTCCATTTCTCTCTCTAGCTCTCTCTCTCTCTCTGCGCTTTTCACTGACAATGTTGAAATAATATATATGTATATAAGTTTACATACAAAGAGTACATGTTTTTAAAGGAGGAGTAGACATATTATGTCTATTATATGAACAGTAAAAAGTGCATAAGGAAATAAACGGATCAAGTTAAGCGCAAAAGATGATCATGACGTTGATGGCGATGAGGAAGAAAAGGGAAGGACGCAGGAGGATGAATAAAGAGGACAAGATTAAGGCACGTTTCCCGTACTTACGTCTTGAAGAGAACAAGTACACACACTCTTCTACATCCCGCTCGTCCTCATCCTCCCCAATTTCGGAATTTCCTTCAACTGTCACCATAGTCAACTTATATATGTATATGCCTACTTACATTACGTATATTACTCTATTCTGCTCTCTCTCTCTCTCTCTCTGCATTTGTACACTTGAAAATCCAAGAAGAAGATATGATGAGGATGATGATGCAAGCAAGAGATAAAATGACGGGATTTCACAGCAGTCACTGTCATTCATCACCAATCACAACCACTTATCCGCTACTTTATACACTTCTTCCTCTCCCTCACTCAAAAAAACACACACATTTATTTCCTCTTTGGTTTACCTCTGTGTAGCCCACACGGACGCGCTTTCTAGCCTAAAATGCCATGCTTTCATGTGACACATAAGTATCTAGATAGACGTGTAGAACAGCAGAAGCAGAAAAAAAATGACATTATATGTACAGTTTTTTTTCTCTCTGCAATTTCCAACCCAAACCGACTCAAGTAGCAGTAAAGTAGCACACGATGAGGATGATGGTAGAGCGCAACGAGACGACAAAAAGACAATTTTCAGCCATTTATGAGATGCTCAGTCAGCCTTTCAAAAATAAAGTCATGCCCCTGTCTACTCCAAAAAAATTAATTCGTTCTTTTATTCTTTAAAAGAAATATACATACATCTGTGACAAATAAAGAAGCATATATTATATGGCAAACAGTTAACTTGTTCACCAGAATCGTCGTAACAGAAAAAAAAACAATTTGTGACAGGGAGCGAGACAAGTGTTAAGGGATCATATTACTTATTTTTGATATGTGTGTACATACCTAATAAACATCTTAAACATATTTTTAATTGTGATGATGATGTTACATGTTTATGCCAAAATATGTTTATTTGTCGAGTTGTACAAAAATAGAGCAAAATTCCAAAAATATTTTGGAAAGATTGAGGCTACCATAAACCGACAATGAGAGATTACAAGCTGTCCAAAAATTCCTGCAAATAAATCATGCTTGTCTTATTCGAAAAAAATGAGTCATGATGAAGGATATGGTATCATATACCTGCATATTATGTACATTCATATGGAAGGGTTACCATAATGCATTACGTGTTACCTGATACAAAAGTAACCAATCGTCATCATAGGCAATAACTTGGTGTAAGTAAAAGCATTAAAGTGTCTTTTACATTCAAAAAATACTGTCTCAACATATGACATTTCCCTGGACTACCTTCGTCGTATTTTTTTAGAGCTGCCTTTAAACTGAGTTCGCAAGTTGTCTGCATTGCATTTCTTTTTTATCTCTATTAAAACTCCATTATGTTATTTTTCGCGTCACCTACATAAAGCATTACCCTCTCAGGAAAGAAGAGATGAATCAATTACACTTAAAAGCTGAGAGCAAATATATGGGGGAGGACAACAAACGTGCAAAAAAATTTGCAGCAAAATAATATCATCCTTTTTTTGGTGGCAAATGTTGAAATTGGAGAGAAAAGGAAAGTGAATAAAGAGAGAGAGAGAAAAAAGAATTACAGATAACAACTTGTGGCTTCATTGGGACAAAAAAACTTGTTATGGCCCCAAAGGACACAAAAAGTGAAAGCGAGTCAGTGTGGCAAAAATAAAGAATGGCCTGGTGGAAAGACAACTCAATTGATTCTCTTTTTTCTGAAGTAGTTCAAGAGGTTACCGGAAAAGTACCTATATAATGGTATAGCAAATGAAGGTAAACTGGACACTAAATTGTATGATCATCACTGTTCTCATCATCATCATCATCTAGAGGACAGCGACGTTATTGACATTAATCGACAACAAGGCTTTTGCTTTGAACTAAACCATGTGTACAACTACACAAAATTCTTCCATTTTGTCCATGATTTTACTCGGCCGCCGGTGCAAAAAGCGTTCCCACTACTACTAATGAACTTCAATCGACAACAAAAACTACTCGCATTATTAACTTTTTCTTTTGCTTTTGTTGTTGTATTTTATGTGACCATTCTTTATAACAGGTTGATGAGACAAAAATGTTGGGGTGTTGTGGAAATAAAATGATAATGTAATGATAGTATAACAAAGCATCTTTCCAATGGTCGGAACATAAATTGTTGGAATGAATAAAATAAAATAAATGGAGTATAAATAATTACTATCTTTTTAAAACCTTTCATTCCAAATGTATTTACAGTGACAAAGTTGCAAAGTTTGTCATAACCACTGCATATACAGTGCATATAGATAAAAAGTTTTCAAGAATATCAGACAATCGCAAAAACACAATGTGTTTTTGTATGATGAACGGAACATGTAATTTTCGAGTATGTATAAATGTACACCTAACAACAATACACAAGTTCGCCAACTATTCATACAAACAAGAGCGTTTTTGTACTTTGAATGCATACAATGGCGGCTAATACATAACCCCACAACACACTGGTTATAAAGATGGAGATACATGTATATAAAGATATATATAAAACGAGCTGAAATTTTAGCTATAATATAGCATGACCGTGACAATCAGAACAATGGGAACAAAGCGAAGAACACCAAAGCCATTGTAGATTTGGAGAGAGAATGGAAGACACAATAACAAACAGGGAAAGAAAGAGAGATACATATAATGTACTGCTCGGCTCGCGGGTTTGTGTCCTGTGAGAAGATTCTCTTCTTGGAGTTCATCGCTCCGGTTCACGTCATGTCACAACAATAGAGACACACACACAAAAGTGTAATGATAGTAAGGTTCCAGGCGTGCAGGTGGTATGATATTATGACGGGATGACTAGAGGCTTTTCTATTTTTATAGTAGTGGCTTTCATAGAAATACACTGTCTAGGGTAATATAATATGTCATTTCGAGAGAGAGTGTGTGAGTCTTTTCTCTTAATGAGAAGAAGGGATTTGTCACAAAAATACATTTAGGTATCATCATACCTGGTGGTGAAATTAATGCTAATAATAATTCAAGCACATGGCGAAAATCCAACATTGAGATGATTATAATTGCTCCACTTTTTTGCACCAACAACATGAATTGATAGATTGGGTTACTTTCAGACCTTTAAGAAGGGAATCTAGTTTCTTGTCGTTCAGGTTGAAGAATACGCTTGGTACACACATAAGAGG
Source organism: Paronellides praefectus (assembly GCA_027744595.1). Taxonomy (NCBI): domain Eukaryota; kingdom Metazoa; phylum Arthropoda; class Collembola; order Entomobryomorpha; family Paronellidae; genus Paronellides; species Paronellides praefectus. The sequence continues at coordinate 9,160 of JAITYZ010003222.1, read as the reverse complement.
AAATGGCTAAATCTTTTCAGCTTTTCCTCCCAGGACATTTGCGAAATGGCAAATGTGGTATTTTAACGCATGCATGACAAATGACAACCAACGAGTGGAACATTCATTGGTAGTATCACAAATTCGTAGCAATTGAAGGATTTCCCATGTATACATTTTATTCTGCCCTGTTAGTAGAATTGTTCTACTTGTGTTTATCTCAAAACATTTTCGAGGGTTACTCAAGCGGATTGTTAATTCTCTACTAATAATTGTGTCAAAATATAATATAAATCATTTATCAAGCAAACTATAATTGTAATCTACGGTTTTAAAATATGTTATTGTAATTCCAGGTAAATTATATATTTATACCTCACTGTCAATATCACACATCATTATAATCATCATTGTTGTGTTCCAGCACAATAGGAGGTCATCCTAAAGTTAATGAGATCGGATTGGAAATATCATCATCATCGTCATCATCGTGGAGTCATCTAGTTACTACACTATTGTTACTCATTCACTTATTGGCTATTGTTGATTAGCTTAAATAGGAGGATACTTTTTCCCAATATGAAAGGAAATACCACATTACATCGTTATCATCATCATCGCCATTGTCGCTCTACTACTACTACTTCTACTACCTTTTACGCTTGTTTAACAAAGGGATTTAGATTCGCCACCAGTTTTCTATGGGTATTGATATCCAATTAGCTGTGTACCATGTAATGTAATATCAACGGCAGCTGAAACTCAATATAAACGAAACTATGCCGCTGCTGTGCTGCTGTTGCTATTACATAACCATGGGTACGAACGAACCCAGACACCTATAATAACTTATATTTCTCCTTTCCTCGCATAGATGTATCATTATTGTGAAAGGAAGCACAAAAAAACGTATCCTTTGTCTTGGCTCTGTGCAGTACAATCTCAATTGCTTGTTAGCACTTGCTACCGCACCACCACTGCCGCCGCCGCCGCCACCATGTGCTCTTCCCATATCACACAAGTAGACAGAGACCATGTGTATCCATGCATCCTTTCCTTTACGTACATTTATATAACATAATATATTATGTAGACATGGTATAACTTTAAGGTTATCTGTATAGTGAGAAGAAGAGATATATCTTGTTTTATATTAGCACGAAAGCGGAAATAATCAACGCTTGAGTCAAGTCTACTATTCTCTCTCCATTTCCCCCAACAAGTAAAAAGGGGTAGTCGTACAAGTGCTGTTGATAATTCCATTCATCTCTTCTCCACAAAACGACTTTGTTGGATAAGAGAAGCTCTACAAAATCCCGTATTATGTTGGTTCCGTATAAATATAGCAGAGGATGTAGGTAGGTATACATCGGAGTATATATACATATTATAGTAGTTCGTGTGTAAAATACACACTATTTAACTCATTTGTAGAAGCATGAGGAATCTCTCTCCACCTTTGCTGATGACCCAGTAAAGAAGATTTCATGCTTTTATATGCTTAAATTTTTAGTGGATGTGTGCTAACAAAATAAAGTAAAGTTGGTAGAATAGTGATAGGTGTATGCATATCATATATATTATTACCATACCACTACCACCACCACCACTACCGCCATCACTTCATCCATTTCCTTTTTTTTCTGAATCATCATCATGTGTAAATATTATCAAGTAGCAAAAGTCATGAAAAGAGTCCAACAACTCTATCCAGAAAACAAACCAGTAGTACTACATTGTTATCTTATCACGAGCAACCAAAATTGAGAAAGGATATGTGTTGTGTGTGCGTTTTAAAGACATTATTGTCTGATGGGTGTAGGCCTATTGCAAAGGTAATGTAGAGATAATATTGAACTTTATGGATGTCTATATTATATGTACACATATAGCAATGGAGAGAGGAGGTGGAAGTCTAATCATATTCAATGATTAATATGCCACGGCGTACCTTTACAGTAAAACGACGACATGGATTCCCGACATCCTCCCCCACTAATTTGTAGGCAGATGTGTATTAGCAAAATAACTAGAGAGGCAGTAGTAGTAGTAGTAGTAGTTGCGTTTTATAGGGAGTGGCGATGTTTGGTGACGATGATAATAGTACAAGGAAAATAGCAAATTTATGCTGCTTTACTCATCTCAACAGCGTATATATCTTTATCAAGTATGCTAGAATAGAGAAAAAGGTAGATGCAGAAATAGGAGAAGAGCCGCTGCTCAACACCACCGCCAACGCGTCTGTTACACACCGCTACTAATGTCTTTTTTTAGAAGGCCCAAAACTAGTGGAAAATATCAGTAGGATCACTTTGATACAGGCTACAATTTCAGTCAGTAGAACAGAAGGATGGATAAAAGACGTTTTGCATGAGTAGCTTCCTAACTTAATTGTTACGTTACTATGTTACAAAATAGATACCTATGCTCCTTCTATTATGTGGCTCACTGGCTAGCATTATTATTACTTTGAACAAAACCAAGTTGTTGGAGTTTACGTGCGTAACTATTCTCATTCTCTCATGTTTAATTCGAGACAGTGTAATAGGAGTGCCATTATTAAATTGTGTTATCTTACAATAATGCTATAAGCAAAGTAATAAAATATTGGCAGCAGCCAGCCGTTGAACCTGCACACTGGACATTCTGGAGAACATGCGCTGCAATTTCATTTCCGCTTACGACGACTTAACAATTCCCTATAGTCCAAAAGCCAAGACATATATACGTATAGTAGTAGTAGTCAATCATTTTTGTTTTCTTACTACCAGTGCATCTTGTTTGGAAGCCGGAAGGAGTTAAAATTCACAAAACGTGATGGTTAATAAGCTAACATGTTGTATATGTCGTGTAATACTCTTTGTCACTGTCATTTTCATAGCTGGAAGCACAACAGTAAATGAAGCTTTCTAACCATGAAGCATTTGTGAAACAAGAATAAGTCAAGTCACAACACCACCCCACACACACACACATGACTTAATGAAAATCCGAGACATGCACACGCACAGACAAAGATATTGTACAAAGAGAAGAAGCAGTACTGTGTACTAACTAATCGTGGCGGCAGCAGCAGAAGTAGTGCAGTAATAATGGCATAGTTGTGGCTGTAAGTCGTGGTAAAGTGAAACAAAAAAAAGGACGAGTTATGAAACTGCACCGAGCAGAAAAACAGGCATGGAAAATAGCATGGCCTGTCATGTCTCACCACTTTTGCTACCCACATAAAATAGGCATTATTATTATATCTATCCTTATTGCACAACAATATTACAAAAATATTATTCAGAGAAATCGCGAGAAAATGTTACAGAATAATGAATACCACCACCACTCTCTCTCTCTCCCTCTCCACCTTATTCACTCGAGGAACCATTTTCCATTAAAATTTGCGATGACGGCTTTTCCCCTATGATAGGTCATTAAACATGACCATCCGCCTACCTACCTACCTGTTTTTTTTCCTGGCTTGTATACACTCGACAAACGTATCATAAAAGTATATAGCCTGTTTGTGTTGACAAGCCTTGCCATCATCATCACTACCGCCGGTGTGGTCCATATACATTTCTAAATGCATTCTCGTGTTGTTAGCTAAGTATATTGTTGTTGTAATAATAAGTAGTATTTTATCCTGTCTCAATAATCATATCAAGACGAATTTGATGAAAGTTTTGCCATTTTCCATAATGACCAGGCATTTTCTCATTTTTCTCCATATTGCTACCACCACGGAGCGGAAATACATATCAACAAACCCTTCATGAAACACATTGGACGTCTCTCTTTCTCTCTCTCTTGTAATGCGAAAACATCCTTATAACTTAATATTTAGCTGTCCACACACACAAAATATAAATGAATACATAAAAACGCATTCATAATGTTGTCAGTCCCTTGGAGGGATAATGCTCTTAGTCAGAGGTGCTCACTCAGCTCTCAGAGTCCAGGAGACTGTCACCAACAACTCCTAATAATAAATTCCTACATATGCATACATGCTGCACAAGTAAGGTATGTATATTTTATGGTCAGTCTTGGTAATATGGAAACTTCAGTCAGAACAAACTAATTCAGTTTTTATGACAGAGACGCACACTTTTGCGATACATTTTACTTGTACGTGACAAATATGTAGGTGTTTTCCGAGGTAAAGTGCTCATTTTTATACATACGCCTCACTCTTTCACTCTCTCCCTTTCTCTCTGACTTTGATATTTTTTTCAACTCATTTCAACATCAACGTACCACACCGTAATGTAATGTAAATGAGTTTGTCTGGTTACATAAATCCATTTTCCTACATCAACATCACCATCATTCTTGTTTGCACACTCTCTGGGATGACCAGACAAACAACGAAAATGAAGGAAATGGAAAAGCACACCAGGTTTTTTAGCATAGGAATGGGATGAGGATAGAATTTGATTATAACAAACTTCCATCATCATTATTATTATTTTGATCTGTAGTGATGCTTTCACAGAAAAACAGAACATAATGTAAAACGTGAATAAAAACTTTAAAAATGGAGCGGAAAAAACACAACATGTGACCATCAACCATGGACCATTCAAAATATAATGCATTTTTTTTCTCTCCAAAAAAATATTTTCATTTTTACTAGAAATTCAGTGGTGGGTAAGTACTGATGAATATGATGATAAGTGAATACACAGTATGTATAATATTCAAACATTTATTATAAGCGCATCCATGAAAATAAAATAAAAACACTGAGCAAATTTAATGTGTTTTGCGAATGATACTCAGCGTATCATCAAGTTTGCAACAAGGATACATGATGCTGTTTTTCACCTGCAATGAATTTGGTGTTTGGATGTTTGTTACCCTACCTCACCACTTCCATTCCCAACATGATACACCACACACACACTTCACCAAAAAACATTCTTCTTTTCTCCTATTATATAGCAAACATCATTATTATTATTATTATCATCTTGTGATGTTGCTGCTGCTGTTTCTGTCGCTGCTGCGCTCATAATATTTGTGTACTACTACTACAACCTACTTGCTTATACATACTTCCTGGTTGTTTCCACTCTCCGCGTTTGTTTCCAAAAGGTATACATAATAAAAGTGTCTGTGCTCTTGTCTGTTAGTGAGACATTAATTCAGCATGCTTCAAGCTCGCTTCTATTTGAAATTCATCTCACGTTCGAAATACTCCTCTAAAGTTAGCATATTACTATGATGACTGTTACACGACTACTGCTACCAACTTCTAAACTGAATCATTGCTGCTACCACCACCACCACCACCACAAGAAGATATGATGATGATGATGATGGCAAGTGGGATGGTGCATTCTCCTGTAATGTCCTAAAAGCAAATGAATTCTGTGCTGTGTGTGTGTTCTGTTTTTCACTAGCGACACCGCCAACATCAAATCACCTTTGATTTTTGAAAAGCATATATGAAGATTTAAAACTGAAAAAATACATACCTAATAATAACAATAACTAAACCTGGTCAGGTTTTTTTTCCTTCTCGTAAAATATCCAGAGTTAAAAAGTTAAAATGATGATGGAACAGTGGTGGTGGTCGTACTATAGTGTCTGTTGTGTTTTATGTGAAAATTTTTAAGGTGGTGAATAATTGAAGTTTCATATGCCAAACTTCCACACAACAACAACAACAAGCAACACAATATTATTCTCTTATGTACAAACTTGTCCGTATAAACTTTTCGTTGGGCTAATTTTATAATTCGAATTGAATTTTTATGAGGATGTGACACATCAGGCATTGCCCCAGTTCCAAACGATAGCTCACGCTGGCGTATATGTAATTTAAACATGTCAAACAAAAGGTCCTGCATCCCACACGGATATGAAAAGTGGTGGAAGTGCACTGTTACAAGACTTGTAGAATTGCAAAATAATAGAAACATGGCACGGAAATAAGAACGGGGAACGCAGTCTCAATTGCGGAAAATATATGATGCGTATGTATTTTATTCGCTGCTGGGCAAAAGGTGTACTATGCCTTGAAACAAAACTAAAATGTTTTGTAGCTTCGCTGTCGGTGTACTTTTGTCTCATTTCAAAGAACAAAATTGAATTTCCCTATTCGAGGAAATCGTTTTTTTTTTATTTCTAAAAAAAATGCATGTAAATGACGTGTCCTCATGGTATAATTTATTATAATAATAAAATAATAATAACATAATAACTTTTGTACAATAAGTTATATATTTTGGACGACTTTGTTTTGGATGGATTTACCGCGTGTATATACCTATTATAACGTAAAGTGTAGGTATATGTATTTATGAACCTTCCTAATAATTTGTCCTATTTTTGTCATCTAAGCTTGTGAGGAGTTTTGCCTTTTTCATTACAGTAAACGTGATATTTAACTCTTGCAAAACTCTTCTCGTGTGAGTGAACCAGTTAAAAACTAGTAGCAGCAACATAGCAGCAGCAGCAGCAACAACAGAGAAAAAAATCCACATACCAAACTAGCATACAGCATTCTACACATTTCTTCCATTCTCCCTTTTCATCTATCACTCTTTTGCTCTCTCTCTCTCGTTCACTTTGCTTGCGTAAAACATATAATATTTTAACTATAACACTATTTGTTATTGTCAGTCGTTGCACGACTTCAATTAACTGACTAGTAGGACTGCGAAACACACATGCATGCTACTTTAAACTTTATATGACAAAAATGACAGTTCGTGAAAAGAGGAGAGAGAGAAAAAAACTTATTCACATACCTATTTAGTTAGTTGGTATGTCTCTGATTACAACTACTGTATGTATAACCATCTAAAGTGTAATAATATGTAAATTGACAGTAGCCATGACAGGAGGTGAATAGAATAATTGGCTTTTATTCTTCTCTCCTCCGAGCAACAAGGAAGACCAAAAGGAGCAGTAAAAGTGGTAGTATGTAGTTGTGTGTGAGCTTATATTTATGCATGATCCCACATTCATGGAAAATACATACCATACACTAATCTGAGTCAAAGCGTGTCTGCAAAAGATTTATTACCACCACAATTCAGAGGAATGCTGTAATGATGATCAAATTTGTAATAAATAGCAATTGTGCCCAACCCGACACAAATATTATACAAAAGTATGCAGGTACATAAACGTTTACATCATAATCATTATATCGGCACGTTGCGACAGGATTATACCCATATTATACGGATGTGACGTTAATCATAAATGGCCATTTGATCCCTTCTCCAGCATGATGATGACTATGATGAGCCTGCTTGTTTTTGCACCCAATGCTACATTACAAATGTGGTAACGAAAGCTTTAAACCAAAACAATAAATAAAAGCAAAAGTTTTCGGATTTTCTTTGTTTGGTCTAATGACGCAAATACGTTGCGACAGCAAGATGATTTCATTGTATCAATATGTTATTGTAAATGGCAAATTTTCCAGAATACGCTAATGTTCCACAATGATTTTTATTACTATTTTTAATAACTCAAAAAAAAATTACAAAACAAAGAAATCACAAGATCCATATCAGTTCAGCATGACATGTGATAACTGCTGTTATTGCGTCGTTCCTTTGTATAACCTTTCGGATGTTAAATAGGATGATGATGAATATGCTTGGTATTGATATTGTCACGTTGACAGGTTTTATATCCATATTATACGGATGCGACGTGAATCGTAAAGGAACATTTGATCTCTTCTCCCACATAATACTCTAGATTTTCACCAAATTCTAAGGACATAACAGATGTGGTTACAAAAGCGTCAAACAAAAAGTACGTCCGAATTTCTTTTTAAAAAATCAAGTGGGCGGATTTTCTTTGTTTGGTCTAATGAAGAAAATAAGAAAGCAAGACAACTTCCTGTTGTCAATATTTTTTAACATTGTAAAGCAGCAAAAAATTTCAGAATACGCTAATATTGAATTTGAAACAATGGTTTTTATTTCTATTTTTTTTAATAACTCACAATACGAATATTACGAATTACTAAATGAAGAAAAGAAAATCACAAAAGCCTAATCAGTTCAGCATAACAAGTGACAACTACTCTTATTGCGCCATTGCTTTATAAAACCTGTAGGATGTTAAATAGGATGATATGATGAGTATACTTCTTGGTACTGATATTGTCACGTTGTATTATATCCATATTATACGGATGTGACGTTAATCATAAATAGCCATTTGATCTTTTCTCCAGTATATAATAGCTTGATTTTTCACCACGCTCTACATAAAAAAGGAGTTGCGGAAGCGTCAAACAAAAAAGCTAAAATTATTTTTCGGGCAAACTGCTTTCTTTTCAAAATAAGTTTCTACTGAGTTTCTTTGTATGGTCTAATGATGTAAATAAGTTACGAAAGCAAGACGCAACTTCCTGTTGTCAATATGTTTCACTTTTGCCTTTGTAAAGTGGACAATTTTCCAGAACACGCATATGCGTCACAATGGTTGTTTGTCTATTTTTAAAATAAGTCGCAATACGAATTACGAAACCAAGAAATGAAATTACAAAAGCGAAATCAAGTTAGCCTGACATTTTACATCTGAAAATTACGGTTATTGCGTCGCTGCCTTATATAACCTGTTGGATGTTAAATATGATGATGATGAATGTACATTTTACGTAAACATGGTTGATTTATTCAAGTATGTACTCTTCTTCTTCTGCTGGCGCGGAGTATTCATTACCATTGTTATTATTACTGTTACCATTATTGATAATATCTATTCCTCTTTTTTTCCAGTAGTTGCCATCCTTCACTTCACACAGAGCAACTCTCAGCTCCGCAGCTGTGCAAGCAGGCAGGTTGATGGCAGTTTAAGACGAAGAAGGGAAGAAAAACAGGTAAACGTGATCTAAACCCCTTGTCTGACTGTATATTGGAACATTCATAATCATAATAATAATATTGTCAGTTAGTGGTTTTCTTTCTTCTAGCTCTCTTATTTATATACTCTGTACTCTTAAAAAACACACCTTAAAAATATGGCTACATTATATTCATACTTTTATCGCTCGTCCATCCAGCCAACATGCCCACCTACTAAGGCCATAGGTACGGGTAATAATGCCTTGATTGCTTTTTTTAAAAGATAGGTATGTAGAGTACGCTAGAAAATAAATGTAACGATGTGTAAAAGGAAAGACCACATGGCTACCACTTTACCTCTTTTTCAG
>JAITYZ010003221.1:0-11640 GCA_027744595.1 Paronellides praefectus | reverse complement strand
CTTTTCCAAACTCATTAAGCCTGTATCTTAATTACCTTAGTTACTATATAGGATTCACACCTTAGATATTATCATCTCCATACAAGATTATATATTATATTCAAGAGAACAATGATCTTAAATACTTTAAAATTACTATAATTTGGGAAAAAGATACATGCATACATTACCTACATGCATCACTATACAGCTTCAGGTCAAGTTTCTGTTTACTTCCATATTAAGCCTTTTAGTGTATCAAGTGCATAATATTTATTATCATCTCCTCCACCCTGAAAACAAGCTCATCCTTCTTTTCTCAGACACATACACGCCATCATTCCAACTTATAAACCTCCTCTGGCTTGCCGCCACTACTATAAGCATACATGGTTGTTAATATAATATACGGCTGCGCTGCTGAAAAGATGACGGCGCTCCTGATGATAAAGTGGTTAATTACAAAGTGTAGCAATCTTCAAAAACCCATTATTACATTGGATAATAATAATTATATATGCTCTGTGTATAATATGTAAACCTACAACAAAATTTATTAGTGCGCTTGGTATACAGCCGGGATACGTAGATAAGAAATGAACAATGTACATCTTTTAGTCTCGTTTCCGTCCTCAAGGGCAACCCGACTCCCCGACACTATCTCTGTTTTTGCCATCATCCCATATTAAAATCGTAATAAAATGGGAAATGATAACAATAATAATTACCCTGGCAAAAAAACAAGGCGAGAATTTATAAAGCTTGTATATGGAAGTAATGACCACAGGGGACGGTTTCGCCGTGACCTGGCTCATCTTGCTTGGTTGCCATATGTCCATAAAACACACTCTCGAGTTACAATTGTGTAGGTGGTGGTGGTGGTGGTGTTGTTGTTACAATGGTCATGATGAAGTTTCAAGGGAAAAAAATTGAAAAATTCAGAGGAGATCCTCTATCTAAACAAATAAATTTTGAAAATGCCGAAACACACACAGCAGAGGGGAGAAGAAAAATGTTTTCAAATTTCGTGCTAATAAATAAAAAAGTTAACTGATGGTCACGATAAACAAGATGACGCCTTGGCATGAAGGATATAAAGATTTCAATAAAAAAATTGAGTCGGTGGTACAAAAAGGAATATGGTGGCGCGGTGGTAGTAGTTTACTTGTTAGCACTTTTCTCTCTCTACACTGCTCCTTGTTCACAAATTTTTGGTTGGTTAAAATATTTTCGCGTTGTTGGTTGTTCGGTGGAAACTTTTTTTTGTTATTGGCAGAATGCCATATATGAATACTTTATCGTCTCCCGCTCTCTATTTCTTATATCTCTCTCTTTCTCTCTATGAATCTGTCGGTAATCTCTTTTTGGTGGCGTTATAGCTGATAAACTTTTTTTTTAAAAGAAGGTAAAAGGCGATCGTGAGGATGACAAGGATATTATTATTATTCTCCGCTCCACATTCTCATCTCTTCTTAACGGCAACAAAAACAGCAGAAAATGCACTATACTTTTAACCACATCAATTTTAACCGCCCTTGGAGGTTGCTTGGTGCGGTGATGATGGTGGCAAGTATGGTGCTGCTACAGTTGTGGTGGGGAAGATTGTACATGACAGTTGCAATTTGCAATCTTCCATTTTTACACACCAAAATGAAGAAGAAGCCCTTGTGAGATTTCCGTTTCTGCCGTTTTCTCTTGTGGTTGTACACTTTTACTAGGGAAGGGTTTGGAAACAAGTTGAGAACCAAGGGGATAAGATGAAAAGGAGGTGTGTATGTGGAAAACCTTGAAGGTAACCATCCATGTATCCATAATGTATGTTTCACACAGTGTCCTTGACTCAAGAGGACGATATTGTCGTTCGAGACAAAAAAGAAAGAAGGATGAGTATAATAGGTAGGTATGCAGTGTAGGAAAGCAAGCTATCTGTATTCCACTCTTTTCTTTTTCTTGATGCGGTATACATTTTCATGCCATTTTTGTACTTGAAGTGTAGATACATATGTACATTCACAAGTGCTTGTAATGCTACTACTACGACAGGAGTAGCAGCGTAAGTTATAGCCCTTGAGGCAAAGTGTTCCATTACTCAACTCAAAAAAGAGTGCAAAGGAACAAGAGCGTTCCCTTGATAAAATGCGAGGAAATTGCTCGTTTTATACCCTCATTCTTCTCAACAAACTACTTCTCTTTATCCCTCAAACAGATTTTGAAATTACAGCTGCAGTAAAGCGGAGAAAGCAAAAAAGAAATTGTGTTGTAATGGTGGTCGTGGATGATGGTATATGGGTGTGATGAAGTAACGTGTGTTTTGTGTGGTGGTGCGAGGGAGTTAAAAGAAAAAGAGAGGATAGAAAAAGAGGAAATCTGTGGCGGAAATTGACATGTGGAGAAACTCATACAAATGGGAACAAGAGCAGCTGTACAAAGATATGTATGTATTGAAGCAACAGAGAAGAATGTGTTTTTTTGGTAGGGGAAAAAAGGATTGGGTTTTGGGATTGTTTTTTTTTGGTTGGTTTGGATCATCTCCCAGTAAAACTGCAACTCAGCAGAAGAAGAAAATTGCTGAAAGTGACAATTTGGAAAATTCATTTTCATGTTTTTTTATCGCTCACAAAAAAATATTGACAAATTTAAATAAACTTTATTTCACAAGTGGAAAAATATAAGGAGTGTCAGAATAACATTGAACCTCAACCTCACACAATGATTATACTGTTTAGTTTGTCAATTTTAACCAAAGTGCAAACTGCTGTAAAAGGCCATGATCATTATGCAGCAGACACAAAATAAATACTTAATTTGTGAAGCAGTAGCAGTTCAGTTAGTAGTACTTTGGCCTTGAGAATCTATTAGCATAAATGCAGTAATTTTTTTCCTGCATTTTCCGCTTATAAATTTTACTTATTAAAATGAAGTTCAACAAATACATACGCTCGCAAGAGAGAGAGAGAGAGACTGTAATAATATGAATGAATGAATGAGCCATGGTCAAAAAATTGAAATATAAATATTTTTTTAGACAAGTCAGTGTCACAAATACACACACAAATTGCATTGTTGACTATGGCTGGGCTTGTTGATTGCCATATATTTTTTTTGGTGCTCATTGAAAAACACACTGCATTCCTGAACCATTATTCTCCGTACCACCCAAATTACAAAAAAAATCTCTATTTAAACTGCAAGTGAAGGTCATGTTTGTAAATTATTCTGAGCTGCTGCTGCTGCTCTACTCTTAAGCTCCTCCGTCGCGTAATAACTTGCATTTAAAAAATATATGTCAGCTTTTGCTGATGACGACGATGAAAGCATATGCGGTGTATATGGTAATAATAATGAATATGGATTTATTATTTACTTTGATTATTATCTTCCTTCTCCCTCTACTTTATCCTTAGCTCTTGCGTGTTACAAGGCACTTTAAGGTCAGCTTATAGTCATGGTTTTGTTGGTACGGCGCACATAATGTAACAAAAAAAGCAAAAACGTTTAAGCGCTTTTTTTTGGGGGGAGTACATTTGATACCTAGTTAACTCATACATATGGATATAGAATCGCAATGCCCATGACCGTCACCGTTGTTGCGCTGCCGTCGTCTGCAGCGACGACGATGTAGGTACCTAAAATCGGTGGTAAACCTGTTGTTAGAGAGTTGCAATTTTTTTTTACAATATTATTTTTTTTATTATGCTGCAGATTAGACTGGGAGTTGAGGAAATGTAGTTTGGCTTTTTGATGAGGTAATCAATTTTGTCGCCTACGCGCGCACACCAAACCCAGCACAGCAACATGGGTATATATATTTTGTGCCATTTTTAGAGAAACAGGTGCAGTGTGTGGCAAAACACAAAACTTTTGTCAACGTATACCTATATGTGTACCTGTATACTTAAATGGCAACGTTTTTACACTTTACACACCATACAAATCAGAAAAGCAATTACAAGGCAAATGTAAATTGTGTAAATAAAACTATATACAGGGCTTGGGCTGACCTTGATGAAATTTTTCATTGTAATAGTTACGATTATGGAGAAAATAAAAGGAATCAAATGGACATAAAAAGTGTGTATATTATAGACTTATATGAAATAAAAAAGAGACTTACTATATTCATTTCCCATGTCAAAAGAATGGTGCAAGTTTAATAGTTGTGAAAATGGTGATGGCGGTGGTGTGGTGGCAGCAGAGACTAAAAAATGGGAAATTTATTACTTTTTTATTTGTTTATGATTGGGCTGGGCTGGGTGTATAATAATATGCATGTAGACTACCTATTAAAATTATATATGTCATGTGTGCAAGTGTGCACGCGGTACCGTACCTGCATAACCATTTAAATGTTGGATATGTGTCAGCTGCAAAAAATTGTTGGATTTTTTTTTGCATGCGTGCACATAATAGTACTACTGGTCTACATACACAGTATACATGTAATATATTCACAATCCCTGTTGTAGAATGTCTATTAAATGAGTAATATAGATAATGGTTGGTTATGCTTTCAAATTGCAGTTATGTCTAAAAAGTTGTACATGTCCAAGGACAAATATATTTATGATAATATGGCAGAACTAGTCGGTAGTGAAAGAAGAGAAACTCCAGCTGGATTGAATTTCCTTTTTTATTTGCTAGAGATTTTTTTTATCGTGGACTTGACTTTGATTGGCATTCTTATAACAGGACAGACTTTCTATCATTTTTGGACGGGATCTCTTTTTTATTTGCTTGAGATTTTTTTTATCGTGGACTTGACTTTGATTGGCATTCTTATAACAGGACAGACTTTCTATCATTTTTGGACGGGATCCATCCTTCAGTTAATGCCATGCACACAGAAAATCACATGCACTATTCCATCATCATCATAATAATAATAATAACATTACTGTATTAGTTTGTACTCTCGCAATGTTCCTAAATGCACTTGTTTTATTATACACGTATATTGGCTGATTCAAGTTTAGAAAGTTGATGGATATATTGACCAGGTCAGCGGAATAGAACATAAAAAACGTTCAAAGTTTTCTGACGACACGCAAAACATCATAAAAAAAGCTGAATAGATATTCTTATCCCGTTGTCTACTGCTGTCGTTGTCCCGAATATATATTCTCTTTCTCTTTGTGAATGTTTTTGTTGGCTGATGGACATGGACAAGAACAAGAAGTTTTTTTTGAAAAATATATATTGTGGCACGAGTCCACGTACAACGGACACGCTGCATTTACAAAGCTGCCTAGAAAATATAATGTTTATAGTAGCTCTACAATGTTTTTATTTCCCTATAGCCATATCCGTTTCCATTTGAGCAACGATGACTGGCAAATAAGAAGAAAGAAGACGTTGAAAGTTACAACTTTTTTTATTGCGCCATTCCTTTCTACGTAAAAAAAAAAGAGAAAATGTGGGATCGAGAGTTAGATGTTACGTAGGTATAATGAAAGCAGTATGGTAATAGGTCACTTGTGTGTTGTTATTATTGGCAGGCTATACATTACATGCATAATATACTTCTGCAAAGTTTGCATGCGCAAAAAATGTACATGTTTGAATTTAGGTAAAGGTTAGAAATAGGTAGCAAAAGAAAATAATAATAATAATAGTTGCAGTAGCTATATGTATGTAGCTTGATTGAAGAGAAAATGATACGCATGTAGGTAGCCTATATAACATGTACACTCAAATAAGTAGGGTAAATTGCATTTTTTTCTAGCTGGGCATTACAACATACGTGCTGCGACCATATGGAAATGTTTTTCTTTTGATTTTGATAAATGTGTGCGCGGCGTGGGCATTTTGTGTAGTACGCTGCTAATATTTTGAGCTCTCTCTCTCTCTCTCTCTAGCAAGTATGTAGGCTTAGACCGGATTTAGGTATAAAGCTCATGTAGGTATTTGTAATATGCATCCATTTGACTTTCGTCATGCCTCTCAATCTCCTTCTCTACTACAGTTTTTTTTATTGCAATAATAATGTAAAGCATCTTCACAAGAGGTGATCTTAGTGTTTGCCCTTTTCACGAAATTAGATATTATTACCGTTTCGTTGTTGCGTAGTTATTTTCTCCTCTCTGCTTTGTTTTTGCTCTCTGTCTGTCTTTCTCTCTCGTCACATTATACTTACTTTCCTTCTGGTTCTTTTGGTTTGATCAAGTGCCATTTACTTTCTTCCATTTCATCAAATCAGAATAGTATTTTTTTGGAGAAAATAGAGAGAAAGAAGTTCTATAGAACGTTTCTTGCTTGTGTGGCACAGTAGACGATATATTTTTTCTTCTTGTTCACTTCCGTTTTTCTTTGCGATTCTTGTCGCTGACGATGATGCTGTGTGGTCGTTGTAGTAGGAGGAGTGGTGGTGGTAAAAAGATAAAGTCAACTGGATGTTTAGTTTAGTTTTTTTGTGTCTAGATTCCTTTTTTTTCTTTTGGGTTAGCTCTTCTGTTTCTGTCACGCTCTGTGTCATTTCCTGACCAGTGCTGTAACATGCAGGGTTACATTCAGAGAAAAAAAATTGGATAACGGAATATTTTTTTTTAGTTTTTGTAAAATAAACTGGAATGTGTTGTTAGTAGTGCTGTGGTAATTGTGAATGTGCGGGGTGAAAGTAAAAAGACGTGTTGAAGAAATATCTAATAATATAAATACTTTCAAAATAATAATGCATAACGCCATGTTAGAAGCTAGGTTTTAGATATTTTACCGGAATTGCTCTTCTGTTTCTGTCACGCTCTGTGTCATTTCCTGACCAGTGCTGTAACATGCAGGGTTACATTCAGAGAAAAAAAATTGGATAACCGAATACAATTTTTTTTACTTTTTGTAAAATAAACTGAAGTGTGTTGTTAGTAGTGCTGTGGTGATTGTGAATGTGCGTGGTGAAAGTAAAAAGATGTGTTGAAGAAATATATAATAATATAAATACTTTCAAAATAATAATGCATAACTCCATGTTAGAAGTTAGGTTTTAGATATTTTACCGGAATTTCCGCCGGAAAACAGGTTTTTGTGCCTGTCACGGAAAAAGTATATACCTACCCATGTATTTATGAGCAGAGAGTTTTTGCTGACTTTGTTCAAAATTGGAAAAAAAGTAGTGTAATATTTTTGCACGTTTTTTTTGTGAGCAAGCAGAGAAAGTATGGTAGCATAGTAAATGAACACAGTTTTGTGTGGGAGGAAAGCGGAAATAAAAAAGAAAGTTGAAAACGTGTATAACCTTTTGACTTTTTGGTATTTGTGTCCATAAATGTGATATGAGATGAATACAAAGAAAGCATGAAAGTGAAAAAGGGTTAACTAATTTAAATAAAAAAAACGGGAAATAAAAGGTAATCGGATATATATCATTTATGTATGTAGGTATCCATGTTTTTCTATTGTTTTGAGTTGAGTGCGGCAGGGGTTTTGGGGAAAGAATGGTTAGCTCGTTGAATTTTAAACCAGAAAATAAATGAAACTTGTTTTTGTTTTGGAAAAGGCGCTCGTGTAACAAACGCACGAACGAGTATTTTTTTAAATGAAAAAAAAATGTTGTGCTTGGAATATTGTAAATATTGCACAAAAAAATGGTGTGTATTGTATTGGTTGTAGTATATCTGTTCATTTTGGCGAAAAATGGCACAATGCTCATTGTAGTGAGATCCACCGACAAAAAAAGGAAGTGGAAATTGATGTAGGCATGGCACAAAGGAGCATGGCATGGAATACACGATGACGACCAATGGACAAAAGCTGTTGCATGGTGTGTTGTAGTCTTGGAGAGAAATGAGAGTGTGTATTTTATTTCATCATAAAATTTCTCCAGACGAGAGAGAAAAGCACTATAACTTTTTTTTTAGTTTATTTGGTTGCGTAACTCACATCATCAATTCTGGACGTTTTGTTTTCCCTGCTAAAAAACATGAACAAAACAGTAAAACAGATTTAGTTTGCATTGCACAAAAAAATGTATCATGGTAGTTTATTTATGTTCTTTTTTATGTTGTTTAGACATAAACGGAATCAATCTACGTTCAAATACGAATAAACAATGAAAAAGGGAGAAGAATGGTAAAAGTTAAACATGATGACTAAATATTTTTTTATTTTCTTTTTGTTTTTGAATAGGGGCTCGACTGGAGGGTCAAGACCACCATCCAGAGTGCGAGTAACCTTTTTCGAGTCAGAGAAACCTCTCGCCGTCAGCTCACCTGAGTCAGACATACTTGACTTTGACCTGAGCAAAATGACGATACACGGAAGTCCGAGTGTGCATGATCCCAGCAGTCCCTCTTTCAACAGGCAGATAACGTAAGCACCAAAAATAGATTAAAAAACAGGATAATAAACTTGTGTACATTATTTTTTTCATTTTAATTGATGCCATCATCGTCAACACATATTTTCTTTCAACAGCCCACATGCATACCTACGTCAATAAACAATAAAAAGCTTGTTAGGGATTTATCCTCGCAGGAAAAAGGATGGTCAGCAAGCACACTGCATGCATATAGACATATTGTTCAGCTGTTTTATTGATAAAAGTTAATGAACTGGCTTTATTTGGAATAATTAGTGTCAAATTATCTGACACCTTGATCTACCTACGCACACAACATTGTTATCTGTGTAGTATGTAGTGTATACAAAGTATACATTTTCAATGTTGGCCATAATAAATGCCTATTTTAACAAGTGAATAAATCCAATTAAATTTTGTCTCTTTTTATGGCAACTTTCAAGGTTTCCTTGAGAGAGAGCTCAATATATACCCATGTTGATACATAACTCTGTCTGTTTTGGATTTTTATTGGTCATTCATTATAATTGTTATTCTTGGAAAGAAAATTGGTATTGTTTATTTTTGTGCAAAGAAGCATGTTGGATGGGAATTAAGTTGAAGGACAGCAAGAAAAAGGAAGAAGTCCAGACTGGAAGATATTTTAACTGTAACGTGTTTTATCTTATTTCCTTTTTGCATCAAGCAAAGAGCAGAGAGAGAGAGAGAGAGAGGCAGGCGCCCTGACATCATCAGGCGCGCGTGTTTGGGTACAATAAGGCAATAAATATTTTTACGTCTTTTCCTCTGCTGATGTATTGTGTGCATGTGTGGCACGAATCAATGACTTTTTTATGCATCTTACTTGTTTCTCTCTCTCTGTTTGAGTAACAGTTTTGTAAAATGTGGATGTTGTATGTGTGCATTTACATCGACTTGACTCATCCTTCCTTCCCCTTCCATTTTCTTCCATTTCTAGAAGAAGAAGGGCAAAGGCCAAAGAGTACACTTTAGGGTTTCAAATGCTTCTAATATTCTTAATGGATTTTGCTTTCTTGTGTTTGAATTACGATACGATGGTTGAACCGCCACAGAGAAAAATGGAAGAATGCAAGAGAGAGAAAGAGCGTAATATATCATACAACGCTGGTGGGGAGGACGATCTAAACACATCGAGGACATTATTGCAGCAGATCGCATAAAGTTTGCTGCATAACGTCACAGTAAATAATTTATGTGCAGTAGATAGACAGTATCACAGTCACGCTGGAATGTTTAGTAAAAAATTTCGAGACGGTAATTCGTGCGGATGGATGTTGGTCTTTCAAAAAGATACAGTTTTGAATGTATTCTTAATATTCTTATTCACATTAAACTTTTGCAATTATAGAAAATAAATGTTTAATTTTGACGTTCATATTTTTTTATTAAAGCTTCGTCAACCTACACGGTACGATAGATGGTAACCAAGTTTGCCATTAACTTTTTAAGGAACTGATTAACGTACATTTAAAATATTGACTTAAAAGAGTTACGTGACGTAAATTTTGTTCCTCATCTTGTTTTGGTTTCTTTTTCCCAATAAAAGGATACACCGATTGTTTCTGGTTTTTGTGACGTTTCATGGCATCTGGGTAAAATATTTACTTTAAAGAGTTACGTGACGTAAATTTTGTTCCTCATCTTGTTTTGGTTTCTTTTTCCCAATAAAAGGATACACCGATTGTTTCTGGTTTTTGTGACGTTTCATGGCATCTGGGCTGAAATATGTATGTGATGATTTATAGGCTTCCTGTGATTAATACATGAAAAGTCGACGACAAGAAAGATACGTGCGTGCGTATCAGTAAAATTTTGTACATGTTTTGAATCTTTCTGGGCATATTAAATAATAAAATTCAATAGAGTTGAAGTTAGAATGGTTTAAAGGATGCAGAAGAATTCCCGTATTTATGGATGTACACAGTTTCAAAAGTATGTAAAACATCTGTCGATATCTCATTACTTTATTTCTCTTTTGCTGAGCTACGTAGATACATTTCATTGGTCTTGTGCTGCTGAAGATCACACGATAAATCAGCAGCGTAAAGAGGTTGAGGCTAAAAAAAATGAATTTGTTTATTTATTGAAGAGGTCTCAAGGCAGGCTTGACTGGATTGGGAGGGAGGAGGACAAGTAAAAAAAGAGAAAAAAAATGTAATTAAAAATATGTAATATATATTTTTTGTACACATTCCACCACACCTTGTTTTGGGTTTTGGGAGAAATATTTTTAGCATTTCATTTTCTTGTTCAAATTTAGATGTTGAAAGATGATCTGGTTGATCAAATCCTCCCTATATTTTTTTTATGCTCAGGTACCACTACACTACTGATTCAAGAATGCTGATATGAAATATGAAAAGAATTCAAAACAAAATTGTTAACAAGATGGGATTTTCGGCGATATCTTGCTGTGTGCATAATTGCAGTTTATTAAAGGAAAATGGTACATACACACATACATTTACCGTATATTTTTTATTAAAGCCCCGGGATAGTAATTTATACAGAAAAAGTGTTCATTTTTTTACCACCACTGGGCTTTCTTCAGGATTATGCGATCATTTTAAAATGTGACATCAGACATCCAGCAGGATAATGCGACGATACAAAGTACACTTTACTAAGCAAAATGTCAAATGGCCACAGAGGAAAAATAATGATGCAGTTGACAAGTTAATTTTAGGAGTAGGTATATAGCCATTTCTTTTAGTATGCTTACCTTATATACGTCCATAAAAATAAATGTACGCGATCGAGAGAGAGAAAAGCAGCACATTTCATCAGCAGCAGTACCAACACACCAGTAACATAAGGCCTCGTATATTGTGCTGACAATGCCATACTGTAGTAATGTATCCAACAATACAAGTAAAGTTCAAGATCAGAAAATGTCTTTTGTTGCAAGCACGTCGACAAAGCTATTATTATGTATGTGGAAAAAGAGCTGCTGATGAAGGAGGAGAAGGGAAGAGGGAAGTGCGCAGCAAAAGAAGAGGACAAATGAAATGAAGTTGAAATCATTTGGCTTTTTCAAAGACAGTTTTTTCTTTCCCTTTTTTATACGACAACAGCTATTCGGGTTTTAACAAAATCGAAAGCAATACAGCTTTCCATTATTATTTATCATACATTTTCACAGTCAATAGTACATGGGAATAATAAAAAATAATAATATTATATGTTGGCATCTAAGGCAAAAAAGGACAAAATACGTTCTTATAAATAATGTATGCCTTTGTAAGAATTTTAAATGCGGAATGTATTTGCTGCTTGTGTGTATTTATCCAAAAAGTCAACTTATACTACGACACACCATCACCACCGACTCAACAAAAGAGAAAAAGGG
This sequence comes from Paronellides praefectus, assembly GCA_027744595.1. NCBI lineage: Eukaryota > Metazoa > Arthropoda > Collembola > Entomobryomorpha > Paronellidae > Paronellides > Paronellides praefectus. The sequence continues at coordinate 4 of JAITYZ010003221.1, read as the reverse complement.
AAAT
>JAITYZ010003220.1:0-10173 GCA_027744595.1 Paronellides praefectus | reverse complement strand
TTTACAAGTGGTATAAACAGAATTATTGATGAGCAAGATTCTCGCTGCGAGAATGAATCCATCTAGACATACATAAAGCTGAATATTAATTAAATGCATTTTAATATCAATTATCATTATCATCACCTATGATATAGGTCCTATATAGCTTGTATCACTTTACAATGAATACATTTCATCATCGTGATTTTGACGTTTGAAACTGTCTATGCACCAAAATCATTTTATATGCGACATGAATAATATGCTTAAATAAAGTTATTCAATGAAAATGTCCAACGAAAGAAAATGCAACAATTAATGAGACCAGCACGCGCGCTTGGGGTTCTGTTTCAATCATGGATCTATCAACCTTCATTAACTTCACATTGTATCCATTATCATTTTCAGATAATTTTCCGACAGAACTAAGAAAATTTTATTTACCTCTACACTTTCTCGTCGGGAACAAAGGTGCAAATCTAAAAGCATTTTTTAGTGTACTACGCTATCATATTATATAAAAAATAAGTTTGTAAAAGCTTACAAATGGAAATATATATTTGTTTGTCGAATGTAAAGACCATGTAGGTATGGTACATAAATATATGTACATATTATAGCAATCTTTTGCGCTTATTATTCTGCCTGCTCACCTTCTGCTATGCTGTTTTGCGTAGACAAGGGAGAAAAAATAGAAAAGGAAATCAAATGTCATGATAAAGCTACTATTTCAATCCTTATCTTACTCCATTATTCCACCCACTCTGACACACGGGAAAAGATGTAAAAGTTGGTTGAAAGAAAAAAAATATAGCCGTGCAGTAGTGAAAGCGAACAAGAGAAAAGAAAGAATAAAAAAAGAGACTCTCCCAAGGAAGCATTAAGTTTCCTTCAATCGCCATTAAGAAACTTGTTTGAAAGATTCTTCGTTTCTATCTGATCCTGGAAGAAAATCTCGGAGAATTCATCGCAATAAACGTTAAGAGTATTTGAGTAAACTTGTAAGACAGAGAGAGAGAGTTGAAATACCACCAGCACATTTTTCTACTGTAATACACAAAAAATGGGGCAATAAAATGACCGGATATTTTCTCCGCTTGATTCACTCACCTCACCTCCCCATCCCTTTCTCTTCCTGCCAGAGAGAGAGAGAGTGCCATTCATATAATATTAAATATATATGCCACCATATACTACTACAATTGTACAAAGTATGGATAATAAAAGTGCATGTGTGTGCAATCCCTTAAGTACATTCCCTTTTGCAGTGTGAACTTTTCCGTAAAAGCACATATAATAACTTTAATGGTGGAGTTTTTTTTTGCCCAGGCATGCAGTACACAAGTTGGAACTTTGAAAAGTTAGCCAGTTAAAAAATGAATAGACTTTTTGAGAGAGTTACTCTAAGAGTATCTCTTACAATAGCACATAAAATGGACACAGGATCTTCAAATCACTTTGGATGATAATCATCATCATCATCATCCCCATCCTGATCATCACGGCTCGACACACTAGCTTTTTTTTTTTGAAAATCTATTCACTTACCAAAAAATCATTTTATCTTACTTACATTTTTATATATATGTAAGTAAAGTATATATAAAAGATTGAATTTTGAAAGCATTTTAAGTATTAAACAATAACACGGATGAGGCTATATCCCTCTACAATATGCTATCTGCCTTGAACAGGTAATATTACACGAGGATAGAATATAAACAGCTTAAAAGATTCCCTTTTTACTTTCTTTTCTTCGCCCATGAAAATTGTTTTGAGTTGCGTACAGACATCATCATGTTGGTGTTACAACACTTTTGCAGGGTATAGTATACCTGAACGCGTTTTTCAAAATGAAAAAAATATATATTTTTTGTGGATCCAGGGATGAAGTAAAAAACGACAAGAACCAATTTTGGCACTATTTGCTATCAGCACAGGATATAAAAAAAAGTTGTCGTAGTAGGAAAAAAAAGAAAGTAATATTATATAACATTTTACTATATTTGATGTTATAGATTGTATATTTTATAATGTAAGTAGTGCTCAAAAAATTCATACACGCTTGAAGGTGAATTTTTGGAATCCAGTGAGTTACTCAAGCATATCAACATTCGTCTTATGAGAGAGGCTGAGAGAGAGAATCTTTTCCAGTGGAATCTCTGGATTTAAGCTGGTTGGATTGCTCGATACTCGATGTATGGCTTTTTTTATCCAGTCTAGTATAATAATATGTTACTTTGTATTTCTTTTATAATGTAAGTAGTGCTCAAAAAATTCATACACGCTTGAAGGTGAATTTTTGGAATCCAGTGAGTTACTCAAGCATGTCAACATTCGTCTTATGAGAGAGGCTGAGAGAGAGAGAGAGAATCTTTTCCAGTGGAATCTCTGGATTTAAGCTGGTTGGATTGCTCGATACTCGATGTATGGCTCTTTTTACCCAGTCTTGTATAATAATATGTTACTTTGTATGTCTGTCCAAAAAGGAGGGAAAAAGGACTGGTTGTGGTATAACATCTATAATAAAAGCATAAAGAATCTTTTCATCCTATAAAATGCATTTCATTATGGAACATTATGGATGTTTTGTAGTAGTAACGTGTGAATACTTGCAGACAGAGATTTTCCTCAGAGACCATCTTTTTTCCTTCCTTTTTCGTTTGACTACTTTTACTATTAGAGACGATGTGGTGGTGAGTGTGTAGCTTGTGTAGAAGCCCATTAAAACATCCATTCAATGTCTCTAATTGCGTCAACTCCAAGGGGAATGGAATGGACTTCGATTTTTGGTCTTGTGTGTGTGTGGTGTTGTGTGTGCAAAGTTGTAAAAAGACTATGCCATATAGCCACCAGGCCACTACTACCACACCATCATCATCATCATCATCCTCATTCTCCTCACCACCACATTTCGTATATAAAAAAATAGGAAAAAGCGAATGAGTGGAGAAGAAAAGGAACTGCTGCTTATTCGTCATCATGTGTAAATGTAATATTGTGTACGTTTCAATGCCTCTAGGTAAAAACCCTGTGATTTTCTATTCTCTCTCTCTCTTCGCTCTTTTTAAGAATAATACATTATTACTCGAGACACACACACACACACACACATATATACACCAGTCATTTGGTGTTGTGTGAAAAAAGATGGAGCATTTTGAAGTGAACTGATGGAATAAGAAAATAATAATAATGGAGGCGAGGAAGCAAAAGGAAGAGGCTCATGGAATAAGATGAGCAATTATTTAAGAAAGTGAATAGCAGCGGCAGCCGGCAGTTTCCTACAGAAAAGAGAATGGGGGACAGAGAAAAAGTGGAACCAGAAGAGAATTCCAGGAGTAATATAGGGATTTTATGTGTTGTACTATGTATGGATGTTGTGAGTGTGTATAAAGTAGGTACATGGTACATATTATTATTATTATATGTTCCCTTTTTACTCGATTCCTTTCTCTCTTCTTGATTACTACATGAAAATGTGGTGGTGGTGTTGTAACAACGAGTGTGCATATAACGACCGGCAACATAGTAGGAGATAAATAAATAGTAAAAGTCAAGTTTCTATAAAGCAATTTCCTCTCACCAGTTCGTAAACGCAGAGAACAAGAAATAAATTCTTTAAATATATAAAACGACGTAATACGCAATTGAAAATGTTGCAACTATAACATGTACTACTCAACTTGTTCTTTAATACATTTTGCTAAACGCTAATTTCCTTCTCTCCGGATGGGTTAACTTAACCGATTTGTTATTAAATCTACATCGAAGGCTACGATTCGTAGCTACTATGCAGGCACATGTCAAAAAAATTGAACAAAATTATACAACGGGATACAGACAATTTTGTCAAGCGGACAGATGAACGAGCATAAACTATATTGGTATTCCACACTACTTGTTCAACGTTTTTTTGGTAATATCCTTTCACAATGCAAAATTATGGCCCAGTTTAACTAGCACTTAACCAACCCCCCACTTATTTTCTTTAATTTAGTCACATTTTATGTTATGTAGGTAGTTATAAGTTATATGTAGAAATATTTGATATAGTGCAAAAAATGAGGTTGTTTCATAACTCATTACATTCCATTTCATATTTCATTATCATCATCCTCCTCACCCGAGGCTGAAATTGTGTAGATATTTCGCAAGCAGCAGACAGCGTATATATGAAAATAATAATAGATATGTAGTCTGGCAAACATTTCCCAACACAAAATGATCTAATATTTAGCAAATAAAGTAGCAGGCTATAATGAAATAAACAAGTCTTATATTTTTTCTTGTATTTGAAATGCTAGCGAAATTATTGTCGTGTGGCAATACAATGTTAGATCCTTTTACAGCGAGTAACCTTGAAATACCAGACGCTTTTCGTAACGTAAATTTATATATGTATCTGTGCACACACTTTGTGTGCCATATAAAAGCTAACGTAAACGTCAAGAATGTATTACTATGCTATACAAGTTGCTGTATACTTTTATATTTACGTATTATCAATATCATCCCGAGTTTTTTTTACTATACATGTAACTTACATGATGTAAGGTGCTTTTAACTGTAGCCTACAGTCTGTAAGTCTGTAGACCTATATTACAATACACAGATAAGGGATATAATATATGTATGTCTATATACTGTGCACTGTGTGCACTGTTTCAAGAGAAGGAAATACAACAGACAAGGATGTGATGTGTCTCAAGAAGACTGCGTGTCGCCATCCTTATCGACTTTTTCAGAATATTATTCTGCCGTCTTGAGCTTCTTTCCACACGCATACTACAACGAAGACGAAGACTCAAGTGAAATTTCTTTTTACTCTCTTTTTCCCCCGCTATATACTCTCAGCTGCCACTTTTTCCATCTTGCTTGCCTGCTTTCCAAAATAGGATTGGAGCAGACAGAGGCAGAATTCAGACACACTCTTTGAGTTTCGTACAAACACATTAAACTTGAAAAAGGGATGCATGCATATAAATATGTGGGAGATATGTATGTATGACTCTCTGTATTTTCCTATGTAGTTCCTCTTATGTCAAAAAACATAACGTCAAACAAAACAGAAAGTGAACAAAAGGTTCAAAAATCTCTCTGCTAGGAAGGGCACCAGTTCATTTCAAACTTTCCACTTTTATTATAGTTATACCTATAATTAAATGTGTAACATTACACACAATTTTTTGTGCGCTAGTTTTTACAATTATTTTTACATGTCTGTCATATGAGAAGCTAAAAGGTAGAATATAACCACGTATCTAATTTTAGAAATATCTGTATAGATAGACATAGATATAAATAATAAAATAATATTATGTTGTGTAAAGTGAACTACATTTTTTTACCGCTCACTTTCCCTTTTCTTCAAACTGCTGACAGAGAAATGAAACATGATATTATTGCAGGGAATGAAATTGAGCTGTCATGCTGTCTTCACATGTCAAACTTGCCGGATTTTGCAATATTATATAAATAGGTAGGTATATAAAGTATGCACAGGTATTTTTGTATCTTTAAGCTTTAACATGAAAATTTGTTGGAAAGAAGGAGGGGGAATGTATCCAATACGTGCATTTTTTGTATATATCTAATAATAATATATGTACTGTGCAGAGTAAATAAATCTTTTTGGTTCCCTTGTTTTGCTCGCAGCATCATTACTCGTTACTTTTTTTATCGAACATTTCAAGATCAAATATTAAACTATATGGTGGATGATGCTAATAGTATTTATACTAGCGTAGTGAAAGTGGCTTCATTTATCGTTTTGTAGGCAGGTGTCCTTCCAAAAAAATTTAACGAGTATCATACAAACCCTCTCGTTTCAATTTTATCTACAGCTTTTTAGAAGCAAGAGTACCACCGCACGACTAGAAAATATACAACAGCGGGGAAAGAAAAAAAAGGGAAAAGAAGACATATATAATATATAAGTATTGACGAAGGTAATGGTGATCATGATCATCGAGGAAAAAAAATCAAGCAAAAGACTTTTCATCTCTCTCTCATTCTAGAAGTAGGTATAAATAAACTCCTCTTCTGGTGGTGGTGGTATATATGGAGCCATGATGATGATAGGATGACGATGAAAAGCAAGTACATAAATGGTTTGATAGCTTGAATAGCAATTTCACTCTAGTACTCTGCAACAGCAGCACTTTTTTATAACTCTGATCGTTTTATAGACCTTGTCAAGAGCTCATTCCTTTTATGTATTTATGACTATACTATATTATTAAGTACGACATTTTTCCAAAAGAGAGAGGAGAGAAGCCAAGTATGTCATGTGCTCCTGCTGCCATTCTCCTATTATGGTCGATACGAGGAGATGTAAAAGTGTAAGTAAAAAAAGGTAAATTGCTAGAAAGCTACACGCTACTCTATCCACAAAGTTATCGATAAAAATTATAGTTATGTTGAAATGTGAGTGTACATAAAAGAAAGAAAAAGTTGATGACGATGCGACACAGGCAGTATAGTTGTGTGTGGCAGGCAGAAGAAGCAGCAGCATCAAAAAGAGGTGATGTTGTTGATAATGATGATGCGGTGTAGTGGTTACTTTTCCTTTTCGATCATTTTTTTGATCTTGGTAGAGATGTTGATGAAGAAATGGTAGATTGGTTGCGTTGGTCGTCGTCGTGCTTTGAATCCTTCGCTGACGAAAAAGTAAAATGTAGTGATAAAAAAGCAAGCATTTATAACCATTTCACTTTTTACTAGGTAAAAATTTCCATAGGCTACATACATATTATACATAATATGTACATATACTAATAATAAAATAATGATATTCTTTGCTGCTGCAAAGCTTCTTCTCTCGTTTCAATAATGCGGCATGATGATGGGAACAGATAAAAGAGGAATTGAATATAGTCCATCAGTCAACCAAAAAGATGTGACTTGGACGGGATGATGATCACGATCGCAAAGAGAATTACCAGGCGTTATTGATGCTTTTTTGCTCATACTTTTTGGCGTCGCATTATCCAGTCTTCTCCATCTCCTGACTTTCTGATTTTGTCTTGTTTGTGCCGTGCTGCTGCTGTGGCCCATTACCTATCCATCACACAGCACACCACAATTTCCAATCGATTCTTTCAAATTGGTAGGGAAAAAAAAGTTGAAGGAAAAGTATCACTGAGAAGGCAAGGGTATCATCATTATTATGTCGTCGGCAAGATCGGAATAATAGCAAAGAAAAGCAATAAGCAAGCAACAACAGCGTATGCACAGGGGAGAGAGAGAAAAAAAAGAGAGCAGAGTAAAAAAATATTTATTACCCAGCACTGTACCTGGTCTGGCTGGAATCCTTTGAAGTAATATATGTCTTCACTTTACCTCTTTATGTGTGTGTGTGTGGAATTTCGTTTGACAGGCTTCTACCTACTCTCATGTGCTGTGAGTCTCTACGGAAAAATGATACCGTATGCGTACCTGAATTTCCATCAACCATAAAACACGCAAATATAAAATTTAGTTGAAGACTCATTTTTTTACCTTTGATGTCGTTTCTTCTTGGCAGACAATTATAGGCATATGTATTTTATTGGATTCGTCATCGATCGTTTATAGTTTTAACAGAGTATATTCTCTCTTTGATGATGATTTCAGGTAGAATACTTTTCATTAAAAGAAACATTGGAACATGATAGTGCTGTGTTGTCTGTAAAGTTTAATATAATATGCTTATCGACATGATTCTGAAATTTGACCCATTAATGGACATATGTGCAGATACAAACATCTCGATACATACTTAGGTAGTACATTAGTTCTAATGGTTCTTTCTTTAGTATATTATGTATAATATGTTTGACTCTTGAAATATTTGTTTTGCTTTGTGACAAATCGCAGAAGAAAAATGGGTTGGCTGTTGTTCGTTGGGTTATCAACTATTATTGTCACATAAAAGTCAAAGTAAAGCAGAACATGCAACAATTAATTGTAAAGAATCCACATATACGCAAATTTGAAGAAGACAAAAAAATACGTGAAGCATACATTATGTATCTTATAATGAGGAGCATACCCTTTACTAACCTGCGCTTGCATTTATTTTTTATTCAAAAGTAAAAGCGCACTTCAGCATGTTGCATCTTGAAATGTATGCATTCGAAACGTTTAGTACTATTGACTATGAGGAAAAACGAAAATTAAAAAACATGGTAGCTGAGTAAGAGCGAGATTGTATTGATTTGTTTAAATGACATGATGATTAAATTGAAATCAATACAATTATTGTTGAATGGAATTTATAAATTGTATACAGTGAACTTAATGCTACCTTTCGAATTAAATGAAAAATATATGTGACAATGTGACAAATGACAACGACAAGCAAATGAACCTACTTTAAAATATAACATATTAAAGGTAATTAATAGCTGAAGCTTATGATTAATATAAGTTGAAAATAAATGCATATATTAAACGCTTCAATCTAAAATAAATGATTCGAAGAGTTCTTCCAGTGGCTAGATCTAATAGGCATATGTGCCACATAGTAAATGATAAAATTGTGAAACAAATAAAAAGTAAAAAGTTGAAATCAAAGTTAAAAGCATGCAATGAATGTACCTATGTAAAACAATTTAATCTTCTACAAACTGTCACGGTCAAGAAATGCGTGTATCTTGAACCTTTTTGTTGAAAATTATTGTTATTGGTATAAAAAATCTTTTTTAAAGAGATCGGCACGAAATAATTTGATTTGTGAAATAAATGATATATGAACAAAGATATTTACAAATTTAAATGTTTGATAATATACTTGAAGCATCATTCACACAAAATCTTTCGTTTATCCAGTACTGCGCCCTTGTAAAAATTGACAAATCTTTATCTGTTATTGAAGGTTCACACATTCAAATCTATTGCTGATTGTCGAGTTTATTTTGATATGTCAGTTGGATTATCCAACTTGGATAGTACCTGTTTTGTTTAATGTCAAACATGCTATTAAACTGAAAGTTGAGACAAACAAACTTGTGAAGAAAGTTGGAAAATCAACCAACTTGATCTTCATAAAAGTTAACGCGAGACCATTTTGTTATTTTTTCGAACATTACTATCCAAAAAGGCTAAATATAAACTAAGAGTTTGTATTAATAGTACATTACACTGCACCCCAAGCAAGTGCCAGATAAATTGAACATTAAACATACAAAATTCACAAACTTACAATGTGCATTAAACATATTATTATGATGCTAAAGAAATTCCTGTAAGTCGAAATGTGTAACCAAATTCTCTGATATTATTATTATATGTTAATGTACCAAAATGTGTGAAGGATCAGTTGTGACAAAAAAAAGATCGAAACTGCATAAAACAAAATGGGCATCATTGAATAAAATGAAATTATACAGAGAAAAGAAGGAATTGAGAATATTGATGCTATTTTCCGTTTCCTTAAGTGCATCTTTTTATTATTCCCATTGTCTGCAAAATACCTCTCTCTATCTCCCTTTTCTTCTCCTTTCCAAAATGAATCTTCCTTGAAGTAGTACTGCACCAAGAAAACCTTACATTCGATTTAACAATATTATTCTGCTTCTTGTTCTTCACGATTTCCTTGACTCTTGTGTAAAATCGAATATCATGGCATCTCCATTGCCGCCGTCAAAACAACAGGATTTTCCTCTGTGTCTACTGGATGTGCAGTGGTTGTAACATGAGAAATGCAGGAATATATCGGAAATGGAAGAAGTTGCAAAAGTTGTAGTAGTCAAATGAGAGCTTTCTCTTCCTCTTATTATGGGATGATATGATGATGGCATAATAGTCTCGACTGCTCTGTTGCTATAGTTCCTCTTCCCTTCTGAATGCAGTAGCAGACAAAAGCAATCGGCTGATGATATTACCAACCAAAGTAGTAGTACTACTCTTCATCTTAAGTAACGTTTTGCATGGTTATGAACATTATTTAGGGGCTTTTATCCAGTGTCCATTAAAGAGAAGCTTCTGTTGAATGGCAATCCTCTTTTGCTCCATCATACCATTTTCTATTTTCTTTCTCTTTCTTCATATTATTATTGTTATTATTATTCCATCGTGAAAATCAACTTCTTGTGTGATACACGACACGACGACTATAACTATATACTCTTCTGATGATGCTTCATATGACGACTCGACTGTTGCCTTTGCTGGGAAAGACAGTAATAGTTTGTAATAACGCCAACA
>JAITYZ010003219.1:0-10013 GCA_027744595.1 Paronellides praefectus | reverse complement strand
CAGGCCCATGTCATTAAATTAAAGCGTGTGGGGAGAGGTGATAAATGAATCCTGCGGCGAGAAAATGTCGGTACCATGCAGCCCTCTTGCTTCTTACACATTTATCATCATCATATATTATTCTACCCATTTCCCCCTTTTTCAATTGCAGGAGAAAATATATATTTTTGTCTCTGGTGCATTCTTTCTATTAAAAATGAAAATGCCTGTGTCAACTGCGTGTTAATATATGTATGGTCACATTGAACCTTGTCACCACAAATAAGACCTTTTATGTATTTTCATGACTTGTCCTTTGACTTTAGAATAATTAGCAGAGTCATTGCATAAAAAATGTATTGATTGCCAACTGGTCAGATCGGATGACCAAGGATGACGTTTTTACGAGCCTGCTTTTCAAAGTGACAATAGGCAATTCATCTTATCTCTGGTCATCTTTTTCGCGCGTAAATAATCATTCGGTACAAATAATTGATTTACATATAAATGTTGTTGTATTTTTGCAAGTTGAGAGAGTGAAAGCTTGATAAATTATGTACATAATAATGTACATAGGTATATACTTATTATGCAACATCAAAAGAATTATAATATCACGTGCACGTTCACTGCTTTTTGTTCCCAACTTTTTTTTGCTAACAAAAATTTCCTCATTTGCTTATCTATTTTGCCAAGATAACTGATTGTTCACCACAGCCAAAGTTTTGTTTTGCAAAATTGTTAGACAAGGAACAACATGAGCTCAGTTTGTACTCTTGTCATCTTCTGAGATAACCTTACATGTAGGTACAATAATGTTTTTTAAGTTATGTTGTTGGGGTTAAAAAGTTGTAAAAAGCAATTCGATGTTTTTCGCATTGTTACACGATATGCCAACCGCTGTGTGCTAAAAAGCTTCTATTTTTTTCATAGTCAAGTCATTCCACTTTTTTTAGCCGTCAACCGCGAAAGAAAAGTACATCAATCCAATGTATACATATTTAGGCATTTACTCGTTTAATTAGCCTTTTCCATCATCGCGAACAATGATTAAAACTCATCCGTAAAAGGAGCATTCTGCATTATTAATGCAGAGAGATAGCAACACAGCTTGGAGCAGTAGAACGGATGCACAGAAATCGCACCACTGCAGTTGAGATATTTTGCAAAAAAAGAAGAAGAGTTTTTTCACTGTTCCGGTATCCTAGTACATGTCTAACCATTTACTATATTTGATTATGACCATCCAACCAAACAATGTTGCTGGTGAGATTTTCAAAGGAATAACAAAATACTACGTTTTGTTTAGATGCGATACTCACGCGTGAGTAATATAAGTGCATGGCTTTAGATATCACAGACAAAGTCTAGAAGCATTTTATGTATGTATGTCTGGGAAACATTTGTTTTGCGTGGAGGTATCTTCATTAAGTGCAAGTACCTAATTTATTATGTACGTACATTCCGTTTTCCCTCGTAATGAGGCAAGGAATTAATTATGGTCGGGCTAGGCGAGGTCACTGGATGCAAATAACGACCACTTTTTTTGCACTTTTGCTTACATAAATTGACCATGATTCCTACAACAAAATTTAAGTTAACCCTTTCTCCTCCTAATTATTGCGATTTTAGAAAACTAAAGCATGATGTAATGAATAAAATGTTAAGGTTTTATGCATTTTTTGTTGTCAGCTTTTGAGGTTTGCCTTATTTTACTAATTCCACAAGCAACACAGGTGAAGAAAATAATACATTGAACAAGAATTTTTCCCCTTTTCTTATAACATAATTTAGTATTGATATTTCTAATTGTTTTGGTACACCTGGAAAATGCATGAGCGCACGACAGTTTGCGCGCCGTGACCACAAAAAAGAATGCGAAAGAGTTGCAAAAAACAAGTTTTTATGTGAAAATGATTGTTTTCCAAGAATAAAAATCTATTTGACTGCCAAAATTCAAATAAATATTTCTAATAATGATGTGATGAGTGATGTGTGATCATGGCACAACAACAAGACATAAAAAGATGATGACATAATCCAAAAAAATAAAGTATATACCTATTAATTTTTACATGGGGCCAGTGCACGCCAAGTGATGGGGTGATTGGGTTGGGTGTTTGAAAAATGAAAATCCTTTTTGCGGTCAGTAGCCAAAAAGGAATTCAATTGACGAGTAAAATTGATAAAGATACAGTTTTGCTCGGATAGACAGCAGGAGTGTGGTGGATTGTGTTGTGGTTTTCTAGTTTCTAATCAAAGTTGCACTTTCGAGAAAAACAAAAGAGAAAAAGGTACATGACCTTTTTACAACACTAGCTTTTTCAGCTTGGGTCAACGGGAACTGGGACGCATTTACTGGTGCTCCTTGCAAAAAAGCTATAAAAACTACAAAAGTGAAACTGAAAACTCGTCAGTCGACATTACAATCTGGATAAGGCTAAAAAATAAAAAATAAATCCTACTATGAACAAGTCTACAAAAACATATGCGTGTGTGTATTTTTATTTTTACGATGCATTCTCATCGACCGACCGAACCCACCACCCTGCACTTTTTAGGAGGAGGATAGGATATTATAGTATATGGGGATGGATTCTAGTCAATCATACTTAACGCAACTCTCAATTCGTAGCATTGACCTGGTATTTATGTTTGTTTATCTATATTTTCCTATATTGCCTCAAGGCACACGTGGAGTTTTTTATACACAAACTATATATTTTTTTTATTCCATGACCCCCTCCTCAGTGGTGTGCATTTGAAGCTTTCTTTATAAAAAATCCTTTGTTTTTGTTGCATATTTTTTTTAATTCAAAATCAACGTTCTTGCTAGAATCCGGATTTTTGTTTTCATTGCGAGCAAACCAAAGTTTGATTAAGGTAGTGATATGATGATGTCATTAATCCGATAGAAGAAGAATGATACGAGTTTTACAGGGCACGCAACACATAAAAAAATATACAGTTGATCTAGACATGCATATGCCTTTTTGCTTGTGTTGCTGTTTAGTAACATGATAACATGGTTTTAACCACAAAAAAAGTAAGAGTTGTTATGTAATCTGATCTGACACACGCATAATAATACATCATGTAACAGTCTTTCTTTTTCTCACAACTCACCACCACTTTTCTACGTATCATCATCATAACTCTTACATTCATAAAAAATATATATCTGTGTATTGTTTCGCATTGGTAGTAATGATGATGATTTGATGTTGTTGATGGGTAAAAATTTGAACTGGGAAGTTAAAAAATGTACTGCTACATAACCTCATTAATCCTTCTCTAATAATAGTTTTCCCACTTGTGTGTCTTATTGTGTCTTATTAATATACTACGCAATATCTCTAATTTTTATCACTTTTTCTAAAGAAGGAAAAGGGAAAAAACTAGTTTTTTTTATTCAAAAGTGTACATTACATTGTACATCAAGTTTGGTGAGAAGTGAAGTATATAGGAAAATTATGGCACGTGTATCGATAGGTTCGTAAACCCTACGATAGAAAAAAAAATATAAAAAAAATGTTAAATCGTGTTTTTCTTTTTTTCTTCTTCAGGTGCTTCAAAAAAATCTAAGAATGGTGGTAATAAAAAACCGTACTTTTTATTGCAGGGAAGTAAATACACTCGTATATGTGAGTATAATGGGGGAAATATCTAATTAGAGATACTCAATTTTCAGTTAATGCCATGTTTTCTCCAACTTTTACACCAAATCTGTATGATTTATTCTTTTAAAATGAGCGCCATTACGAATCAAAATTATATGAGCCGCATAGATATAATAATAATGCACTATTAGCAAACAATGTATCTTCTTCTCTTCTTTCTTTTTTTTTGTAAAATTGAACCTTTAAAAGAAATTTTATTACTAGGATTTCGAGCAGGAAAAATGATAATAATTATATATATATAAATATGTATAAAAACATGTAATATTGTTTTTACGATGCAATCATATATCCTGTCACCTGTGGCTTGTTTTGAAGTGGTCAGGTGTAGGTAGTAGTTCACCTGTAATCGTGGTTGCAAGAAAAATGATAATAATTATATATATATATAAATATGTATAAAAACATGTAATATTGTTTTTACGATGCAATCATATATCCTGTCACCTGTGGCTTGTTTTGAAGTGGTCAGGTGTAGATAGTAGTACACCTGTAATAACAAGTCGTATATATATTATGATTATAAAGTTTCGATTTTTTTGCGGGTATTTTGTTATTGTTGTGGGCATTCACATTTTTCTTGGTGCATAATATTTTTTACAAAGTACTACCTTCTCTGCCTGGAAGTCAACGAGCTAACTAATAAAAAATTATTATTGTGTTGATTTTAAATTTTTTTATTAAAATCCCATTCCTGCTTTTAGCAAACCATAAAATTATCATGTTCCACAAGCATTTTTTAGCGTTTCTTAGATCATTAATTGTGGGAAGAACAAAAATTTTATGGCATTTTATATCTTGTTTTCAATTTTACTATGTTTGTTTTGTATTCCGTACTACCATTTCTCTCTGCAACCACGGGACAAGGGTTTATACCTATAGTTTTTTCTTAATTTGTGCATCACTTTCACTGTGACGAACGAAGAAGGGTAAAAGAAAAGGAGGATAGAAGGATATTCAAAAGCTCTTGGACCATGGAATCATGTTTTTATATATTTTAATTGGTGCCATTAACCGACCATGCATAACGGATCACATAATAATATAAAATATTTCCATTCCACTGCAAATTAATGAGCAATAGGTACCATACGTACTTATATAATCCCAAGTAGGTATATAATAGTATAATAATCTTCTATAAAAAAAATCTAGTCAGTATCAGTTTTTTTTCGTTGTAGTTGAAAAGGAAGCTGTGTTACATGTTCTCAAGTCAAGACCTTAGTGAATAATTTAAAACAATGTCTGGATTGTTATCATCACCCATGTTCTCCCTCTCCCCCTTTCTCTCTCTGTCTCACTCTCTTTACCTAAGCATGTAAGATGTTTTTGCTGCTAACAAGCAGGAAAAAACCCCAGACTCGGGTTTAATTTGATTAAGTACACAAAAGCGAGCTGGCAAATAACAGGTAGCCTTGTACACTTTAAATGGGATATGCTCTAGAGAGTTGGTAAGGTATGTATTGATGTTCGAGAGGTTCGTGCATTATCATCGCCACTTTTTTTTAATCTGTGCGACAAGCCCCAGACAAAAAAGTTGTGCTTTGTGCTGAAGCCTTTTAAGCAAACATGATTATTGACAATGTATGTAGGTATGTTGTATCCTTTCAATTTTTTTTGTCAAGTTTGATGTTGTGTCATCCGAAATATGTTAGCACCCGATATCACGTAGGTATTCACAAATTAATTCCTATGTATGTGTCTATCAAAATTTCTAATAGGATATTATGCAAAAGACGAAATATTTTTTACATAAAAACGTTTTTTTTATTATGAGAAAAACTGGTAACAGGTTTTTCGCTGACCAGAAAGAGAGAGAGAGAGAGAGAGAGAGAAGAGCAAAGAGAGCAGCCAAACACACATATCATCATCAACATAAAACTATTAAGCAATAAAAATGAGCATGGCCAAAGCAGAGCATCTTGTCTTCTAGTCTAGACGAAGGAGAAAAATAAGTGCTGCACCTGCTACATTTTATCATGAGTGTACTCAGTATTGATGATGATAGAATGAAATGTAACTTCATTCTAGCCGGCTGGCTGACTGGACTTGAGCTAAAAGGTACTCAATAAAAACTGCTCAACATTTTATGCGACCAAGCCATGAATGGTGTGACTGTGGATGGATGGATGGATGATGTATATGAATATAATGAACAAGGTGGTATACAACAACAATATCATATCCATTGTTTACTTTCCCCATTCAATACCACTATGTAATAATATGTTTGTATGCATGCATGGCGTGTATCCATGTCTTCAGGCTCATATATCCTTTTTTTCATGCGTGGCAGGCAAGCAAGTATTGTTTTTTTAGCAGACGACTAGTGGATGATAATGATTACCCCTTATTACCTGCAGAACCTGCAAAAGTTGTTGCATGACCGAAGAATCGTAATAAAGGAGCCGAGTAAAATGTGAATTACATACATGCATTCTCTTAAGAAAGAAGTAATGTGCATTCAACAAGATCCAGCACTCCTACCGTGTCTTCTCCATCGCGGTGCTTTCCTTCACCAAAAAAGCATTGTTTATCATTATCATCATCATCATTTATTTGCACAATGCAATGATTGTTGTGAGCTTTTATTTCTCCCATTGTGCTATCTTACCAATGCTTTGCACGTACTTTATAATAAATATACTGTGTAATATTTAGTTACGTGCAACAAAAGTCTTGACGATTAAAATCACTATGAAAGGAAAAACAATGAGTGGTGAGTAGTGAGTGTGGAAAAGAAGAGCAGGGATGGATGGATGGATGGATGGATTATAATGGCTTTGTGTAGTGTTGTGTGTACATATCGTTTATGGGTCCACTAAACTCCTTCGTCTTTTTCAAGTTATATTTTAGCAATTCCTGCACATTTTTTAACAATCCCAATCATCATGATATGATTATTATTATGCATCAAAGTATATAACAGGTAATTTCTCACTCTGTCGAGTTTGCAATAAGTACCATGAATATATGCGTACAATATAAATGTATATCCACGTCGTCTCCTCTCGTTTCGGATGATGTTGTTACCTGTTGTTACTGTGGGGTAATGTATAATAATGTTAAAGGTGGCAGTGGTGGTGATGGTTTTGATGTTGTGCCCTTTCCTTAGTCTAAAATCCCTCCCACCGCACAAAGTTCACTCTTGACTGACAAGAAATGTGTGAAGCATCAGCAAGCGGCCGCCCATCATCCTTTCATATTAATCTTGTAATAAACTTGCTCAAGTTAGTTAACTTCCCATTCTTCATGTCTCTCATCAAAATAAGTATAAATTTTTTGTGATCATTTTATCATATGAATGTTTACAGGTAAAGTTAAATTAAATGCATGCATGGGCGTCCTCTCCTTCTCATTAAACTCTACCATGAATCAAATCAAGAAAAGTTGTCGAAGAGAACGGTGATATGTGTTACCTTTTGTGTATGGCATTTTATAAACCTGAGAGTGATAAAAAAGGCGTGTGTGTACATTTTGCATGGCAAAATCAAGATGGAGGATGATAATGCTTCATGTTAGCAAAAATTTCTCTGTTGGATTGTTTACATAGGTACTTGTACAGTCCTACGATGGTCTTTGCGCCTTACCAAAAGGTGAGTCAGTCTTGATGGACACTACATCATCAGTGCCACGCCAAGGAATACTGCCGTCATTAGACCATTAAACATTTTACTGTAGTGGTAAGTAGCGAGAATTATGACATGTCATGTAGCTAGTTATGTACATAGAGAGGGATACCCCGAAAAATGTAGGATACTTGCACAATTTGTTTTCATTGTAGAAAATAAAAATAACAGGAAAAAATTGCCTCGTGTGATGTTATAAAATCAGTTCCGTTCATAGCTAAAAGTTATTGTCCAGTTTAGATTAAAAAACTAAACAAACATGTTTGTTTGTTTGTTTGTAAAGGGTGAGCAGTGCTTATCGCTGCTCACTTCCTCTTTAACCGGCTCATTTGGTAGCCAGTAACTATTTAAGGGACCAGTAAGACGGTTATCTCTTGCAGTTTGGTGTTTAATGCCGGGTGTGGTGGTTGTTCGATAACAGCTCTGTTATCAAATAATATATAGTCTTAGTTTCATTGTGCATCCGAGAAAACTTTATAAAAAAAGCATTTATAAAAAATTAAGAAGAAAGTGAAGATAAAAGGTCTTTGTTTTTGTTCCTTTTTTCTGATATGATGGAAATAAAATAAAGTGTGTGGATGGAATTTGCCAAGATCAGAAATACTTTCTTTTGTTGGAAGATGGAGAACACAAGAGGAATCTGCTTGCTTTCTACTTTCCTTGGTGGATTCTACATAATTTGGGGCATATCGATCTCTGGGATGAAATATCGCCCTGTATGCGTACCAGTGTAGCATTTTCACCGTGCTTTTAGATATTCGGTGTAAATGCACTCTGGTACAACATTGAGGGTAGAAAATGTCACCACCCAGAGAAATCGAAGTCCTATACTCTGAACTATGGTCACTGGTCACAGTTTGAAATGAAAATACTGGAAATTGGAAAACGGCCTGAGGATATACTATAAAAATCAGGTATTCACAGGTGTAAACCATCTAATTTTTTGATTTATATCTAAATCTTACAATAATTATTATATTACGGGATTAAGCAGTGTCAAATGTGTGAATTAAAAAAAAATGTTAGTGAAAATCGGTAAAAAAAACTAGTAAACACTTTTGTGATTGTGTGCAGTTGAATAAGTTTTAAAAAATGACTTCATTTAATTAAAATTTAATAAGCATTTTAACCAATCTCGTTTGATTCCTATCGCATGAAGCAAAAAACTTGTCATAAGAAGCATGAAAAAAAATTTAAGCACAATTCTTTCACGTAAGGACAAAATACACAAGAGCATTTTAAGTACTTTAGTAAGAATTTTCATTTTTTTTAAACCGTATATATTTAACAACAGTTTAAAATCTTAATGTTGTTTCTAACTAAACAAGAAAGAGTTATTATTATTAATGAGTAACTTACTTAATGGGTTTTTGAACATTTTGGCTGAAAGTACAAACATTGCATTTCAATATTTAAGGGGTTTCGAATGATCAGCGTTAACGGCCGAGTGTCCGAAGTGGCAACATTTCATTGATTACCGGATGAACTGACATTTTAATCAAGTTTTTCATAAATAATTTAAATTTTTCGTCCTTTTTGGCACAAAATTTCATTTGTCGAGGATTATGGCGCAAGTGTGAATCTGCAAGTCTTGCGAGTTAATAGCCTTCATTTTTTTCTATTCATACAGCAAACATAGCATATTCTAGTTTTTATCACGGCTGTAGCTAAAGTGTAGCATAACATGAGCTTTTTCCAAAATATGCTGTTTAAATTCAATGAAGNTTCCGCTAAAAAATCAAACAATGTTTCAACATTTTTTAAGTTTCGAAGCACTTATCAGATCAAAAATCTGCAATTTCAAAGAATATGTTGTGAAACCATGTTGCACATGTAGTAAAAATTAAGCCAGTTTAAAAAAATTCCGTAAAGTTATTTTTGTAACGAACAGAAATGTAGCTGCAACCCATCAAAAATAAATAAATACACAAACCTTATAAAAACAAGCTGCATTTTTAATAGAATTTTGAGAAGACTACAGTAACTATCTACATTATATTTTACCTCTTTTAAACAAGTCGTTTGAAGAGTTAATTTATTTGCATCTTTCTCCAGAGATAAAAACTGCATTTTCCCGAGCATTTCATTTCTAATCCAGTTTTACTAACCTGCCTGCAAAGGAAAATTTCAGTGAACGTGGAGGCGGACGATAAAAAACAACTTTTTTCTACATAAATACTACTAAGTATCAATTTACCCTCCGGGGGTTAGTGTGCTTCCTGCAGTTTATTTCCCTATGGCAAATATTTTTGTAACGAGGGATGATTTTCCTATGAAACTACTAATTAATTAACATCCACCTAAACAGCCGTCCAGACTCCAGATATTACATATTTTATTTTCTATACAGCTTTGCGTTCATTTTACGGTATGGAGAAATAAAAATATTGTGGACGGTTAGTTGGTAGAGAAACTCTAATCTAATCTCACCTAACGGAGCACATACCTATTTACAACAATAGTAATTCGAATTCATATTTTAATAATGTTTGTCGTCAAAACGTGTCTAAAACCACAGTGACTGAATATCATGTCTGGAGGATACGCATTTTCTTTTGTCGGTCGTATCAAATCTCTCACACGCAAAACTCGGTTGCTTTGATTAGCGCCATGCATAACATCTTATCTTTGCTCCCATAGTCCCTATTTGTAAAATTTTGACACGAATATTTGTTGTTGTTACTTTTGTGTATCATTTGATAAAAATATTTGAATACATATTTTG
>JAITYZ010003218.1:0-13160 GCA_027744595.1 Paronellides praefectus | reverse complement strand
TATTATGTTATATATTTTTATATATAACCCAAAATCAATAAAAGTTATGTATATACCACCGGCGACAGCGGGGTGATAAACTATAATTCTGTCTAATAAAGTTTAATCCATTTTAATCCCAGCATCAATAATACAGCATACATGCAGCTTCAAAATAAAAGCGAAGAAGTACGATTGGAATCAAGTTTGAGTCGGAAACTTCTGGTTTTCTCCATTATTATTATATATATTTATTCTATGTCTTCGTATTGATTTGATTAAAAGTGAACATAACATATTACGCATGAGATCTGCTATTATGAATAAATATATATATTTTTCTTCAAGTGTATAGTTGCAATACCAAAATATGATGATGTGACTTATTTAACTGACAAATGGAAATAAGTGATGTGACGATAATAATATCTTTTTATTTCTTTTTTATCAATTTTTAAAAATAGGTATCTACTTGCAGTTGAAATCAATATCTAGTATAGTAAAACAACTTTATTCATGTTCAATTATTTACATTCATAAAAAAATATTTTAAAAGGTCATTTCAGTCTTCATGTATTTTTGAACATAATTCGTAGAATTGAGGTGTGAGCGTAAAATCAAAAACTTTACTTATTTTCAAAGCAACCCTCATTTCAAAAATAAAACATCCAGGAAAAATATAATTTTTAAGCAATCCCACTTTTTAGGCTCCACAAAAAAATGCCATGATATGATCCGCTATTCCACTACGCTACGTGACCTTACTACATGGCAGAAAGTTAGCGAGAGAGAGGGAGAGGCGATCATGATTAAAACAATCGTGACCATTGCATAGTGGTGGATGCTGCTGGTGTTTTCGAGTTCTTGATTCTCTTGACTTACTATTAAGTTAACTGTTGTGTGGATTGTGGTAAGGATACTCATCCTTCTTTACTTTACAGATTATCCCAAAAAATCTTTTGTGAGACAAGTTACTCTTGTATGCTGTATTACTCATCGATGCCTCTATATGCTCTAGCTGTTGCATGGAAAAGCTTCTTATTATTTTGATACACTTTTGTAATATATACATAAAGAGAGAGCTTATGTTGGACTTGAGTCAGAGTAGTGGCAGCAAGAAAGCCGTAAAGTCAAGCTACATTTGTAAAAATCCACATGGGCACAAACAACTTGTATTTTTCACAGTTAAGCAATAGGCCATAAATCGACTTACACATCATAATCCGGCTATAGTATAGGTGTATATATATAAACTCATATACGCACATACATCATTTTTAATTTATGTTGTTACAAAAGAGTAAGTCACACCACATATCACTCATATATTACACATACATGGACTATTTTTGTGGCATGATTGACAAACCAGTAGCTACTTAGTTTTCAAAGCTGTTTTTTAGTTGTGAGTACGCTGGGTGCGTGATTTTGGATGTGTGTGAATTGGAATATTGTAAATGCAGACATACGTGCATATATATATCCCAGTATCTATATATATCTTGTCATANAATTGTAAATGCAGACATACGTGCATATATATCCCAGTATCTATATATATCTTGTCATAAGTCATTTCTAAGTATCATCGTGTGACAGTTTTTTGTGCTCGCTCTCTTAAGAATCAAGCATTGGTAGCCAGGATCATCTATTTAAGGACTACTATTCCAGCCTCCACTCTTCAGTTCATTAGTCTTCCGGGACAAAGCAAGTTATTTGCTCCAAGCAGCACTCTAAGTTGCGGTCGGACATTGCCAGTTGAGGCAGACGACGTGCTCGTCATTATAATAACACATTATTACAAGATAATTTTTTTTGAATAAGCTTTGTTACACGCTTTTTGTCATACACATTGATAGTCTGCATTAAAAAAGTTCAGTTCGGTCACAAGAAAATAAATATATTTTGTAAAGAATTTCACCATTTCTGTGTAAAAATTTTCAAGAAATTTTGTGTGAATCGTGAGCAGTGTTATATTAACAAAAGAAAATTATTATTTTTTACTGGTCAACAAGTTGCCGCGTTGTTCATTTTGTTGAATAAAAGGAAGTCATTCAACTTTTGTATAAGTTGTTGTCAACCAGTTTTCTCTCAGCTTTGACAATAATACAAGCTATCATCATCATCGTGCCCCATTGTTATCATCTCTCAGATTATTTCAATGACCTAAAAAGTGAAGTGAATCCCTTTGAACAGTGCAAAAAACCTACTTTTGAAGGTTTTCTCGCGCACATATTGAGTAATACTGTGCAGCAAAATATCAAGAGGAGTAGAGTAATCTACACACATTTATAATATTTTAAAAACAAGAAAAAGTTCCACAAACGTCATCATCATGATGGACTCTGAACCAACAACCGAGATTACCATTTACGACGAAATTGGGGTAAGAAGACACAAATATTTACATTTTTCTTTTTAAAAAGTAGAGTTTTCTTTTAGCATGGCAAAAATAATATGGAATATAGATAAGCAGAGTAGAGTAATTAACTTTTTAACCCAAAACTCTTCTTTTTTTTCTACTCAAGTCAGCCATTCCTTATCGATATGATACATATAACTACATGTTGAGTTGTTCCTCTTTTGATTTGCTTTAAGACGTTTTTATGTCAATTTTGCCTTTCATTCGACCTGCATTTCCATTTTTCCGCTGTGGTCAGTGTTAGGACTTTCCTTTGCACATAGATACACAACAAACAAACAAACACTTCTTTCAACTTGCAAAGTTGGTTTACATCTGCAATTCCACTTTGCAAATTCTTTTTTTATTCTATAAAAAGAAGAAACAAAATGATACCGACCAGCAGATACTCTGCCGAGCAGAGCAGTGCCAAAATGGAAATGCCTACACAATGCAAAAAATTATTATGTTTTTTTTAAGTTTGGTTTAAATTTGGAGTCAAGTGCGATAATGCGAATGCCCTATAGACCAACTTGTTTAGAATCGTCGGTTAGCATTATAATCTCATTATTAGGAAAGATATCGCTATCAGTTCAAAATATGCAAAAAAAATCTTGCATATCAAAACCTGCATGACGGGTTGGAGGAGAGTAGTCAAAATTTAGTAGTAAAACCATATGAAACACTTTTTACAAGACACGCGTGTATTTATAGTTGGATTGTTCTTTTATTTCTTTGCAGCATTGGATAATCATGGATGTGTGTGAGCCGGTGACCATCACGGCAAAGGAAGGATTTGCAAGAAGCCAGTCATTCACTTCATACCTGATAAGAGTTGAGGTAGGTAATTTATGCAAAGTACATAACATTTTTTTACGAGGATATCAGCAAACATAAAACATGACAAGATATCATGTAAGCTTGTATTTATGAGCATGCATAAGGACAAATGTACTTTTACATGATAAGGAGATATGCAAGATGCATGCATCTGCGTTTTTTACAATGTGCCTTTTGTAAAAATCAGAATGACAATATCACAAATAACTGGATTTGATGTCCTGTCCTCAAGCAAACATTTTAAGAGTGAAAAAACTGGATATTTTCAGAATTTAATAATTTATGAATATCTTTTTTCTATTATTTGCAGACCAACCATTATGGTTTCGGTCAACCTGTGTCTGCCATACGAAGAAGGTATTCAGAATTCTGCTGGCTAAGGGCAATGCTCCAAAGACACCATCCCAATGTGTAAGTTCACATAATAATAATTATTTTTATTACCCTGACTTGAGATAAGCATTGTCATTTGGCATATATTGGCATTTACTAAAAATATAAAATTATAATTAACATGTTGTTGTTTTTGTTTTACAGGCCATTGCCAGCCCTTCCTCCCAAGAAGTATTTAAATATTGTTCGCTTTACACCCAGAATAATTGAAGTTAGGAGAGCTGGTCTTTCCCGCTTTTTGGAAATGTAAGTTATTTAAAGACTTTACGAGTTTCATTCATAAAAAAATGTATGCATATATACAAATAGGTATTCATTCTACTTTGTTGTGTAGCTTGGACATAAATGTAATAAATTGTATATTGTCACGTGTTTTCTCAGGCTTCTCGCATCACCCACCTTCATTCGAGACGCTGTCCTCCACCTCTTTATTCAGACTGACCTTTCTATTGGGGAAATGGAGGAGAAACTCAATGAAAGACTTACATTCAGCGTTGATTCCAGCAGTTCATCAGATGTTGGAAACATTCTGTATCATCGAGCTCTACCCAGAACCAATATGCCTTCTAGTCTTGCAACTACCCATTCTGGTAGCGTGTCCAGCACTCCAGGTGTTCCCCCTACTGCAAAGGCTGCTAATCCTCCACCTCATTTTGTCAGGAGCTACTCTCTTGCATCGTCGGGAAGTGATTCGGCTGGAACGTAAGCATTTCTTTATTTTATTCTATAAATTTTTGTAACTTGTAAAATTATTCCATGCTTTATTGGGAACTACTTTGCGTTATCATGAATCTTCTATTTTATTCAAGCAGGACTTCTGGTGAGCTACCATCCATTAACTCTTCTGCAGGGACAAATCAATCCTCAACCACATTCTTTCGCAAGTCGAGACTGATGCCTGAATCTGTGAGCCAGCTTCTCATGTTCAACTGTCCATAAAGAATTTAATGACAGAGAAGAAATGATGACTTCCGAAATCTGACTACGAAGAACAGCTAGAGAGGCTCCCTATATGTTTCACACAACAACGCTCCGTAAAACTTATGATGATAGCTGCTACCCCACCACTCCACACATTGCACTTCAATCCCTTTTTACATAATATGTACATAATTAAAACACAAAAGCAGCAAAAATAAGATTAAGAAAAAAGATGATGAGAAGACAAAACGCCTGTATGATGACTGATGTTGATGACCAATGTCCACACAGGAAAAGATGAATGAGAATTGAAAACCTACACGACAATGCCACTCAGAAAAGGATATCTTGATCATATAAAAACTTGACACCTCACCGTAACAAAAGTAAAAATGATATAATCTGTAGAAAAATATACTGAAATTGGCACATTTTTGAGCGCATAAAGTAAAGATGGAAGAATCAGGAAGTGCAAAGTGGGACAATGCACTGTTTCCCATGTTTAAGTGTCAACCTTACAAAAGTACTTTCTTTAAAAACATGTTTTTCAAACTTCTGTTTAAATTCAGTTAAAACCTAGTTTTCCATGAGTAGCTATTTTATAAGAATTATTATTAGAGTTAATATTTTGATATATGTAAACGAATGAGTTAGTAATACAGGTATAGAGCTGCGCTTTTGGCACCTAGTGTACAAAAAAAGGCTGAATTATTTCATTTGGTAGCCCTCATTAGACGTAAAAAAATGTATGAACAAAGAACGGATCTTTTACGAGTCTCGTGAAAGAAGAATGAATACTGTAGATTGTTTTTTTTAATTCTGAAAAGCGGCATCGCTCAGTAATCTTGTCACTCTTGTCAGAAAGCTTGATATGCTCATCAAATAGAACACCCAAATGCACTTCTGGTTTTTAAAAATCCTCCCGATTAGTGGCAGGGATCAAACAGAAGAAAATATATATAGGTAAATACACAAAAGTCAGAGAAAAAAAATACAATACAATGTGTCGCCATAATATAATAATGTTATATTCTACACGTTGCACCATCGTATCAAATTATGTCTCCATTTGTATATATTATTACACACATTAATATTTTGTATTATATGTATTATATTTAAAAAACTACATTACTATAACGTAGAAGCAGTTATGTACTTTATTATCTTTTTTTATTACGTGTGTATAATATTACGCATTGAGACAAACTTAATTCTGTGTGACGACGTCTTCTTTTGTATCATTCTCTTTTGCTGACCTTTCACCGAAAAAAAAAGAAAAAAAATAATATCTTGTTTAATTAAACGTTTTTTCGCTCTTTGTATATAAAAAATGTAGAGAAGTTATACTAAACTTATATAATTTTTTACCAAAATATAGTTATTAAGAAGAATAAAAGCTAAGGCAAACAATAGTAAAGACGATAAGACAAAACGCTACAACACTACGCTGCTGTTGGAAATCCAACGACTAAATATTGAGAGATATAGATTACTAAATATATAGTTTAGACTTTCAGGAAAGTTGCGCAAGTACATTTTTTTCACAAAGGAAAGCTTTCTTAACTTGAAAGCAAAGTTCAATACAAAACCTTGTACTTAAAATGGTGCCCATACTAAACTAAATAACAATACTATCTATATACAATTGTCACAACATTATACAAGCTACATATGCAAGAAGATGCAAACACAGAGCACAATATTTAATAATATTTAAACACAACAATTTTTGTGTAAGCTGTGTAGGAATAATGTGTAAAAGTAAATAAATTAGTATTAAAAAACCTTGTTATCGGGAAATAGTGACCATTTCCTAATATAGAACGTGCTCTGTATATATACATACATGTAGGTATTTATGTTACTTTTTAAAAAAAACAAGCTTTTATGGAAATCGTTTTCATATAGCAGAAGGATATATTGTGATCAAGCCTGTATAAAAAACTGTGTAAAAGGATAAAAAACATTTTGTTGCTTATTGTGTAATTTAAGAAAAGTGTATATACTTTAGTATATAAAAAACTTACTATGATTGTTTACGTATATGCATTTAATATTCTTCGTTTGTTAAAGATTTATACAGTAAAAGAAAGAAATACAATTTCAGAATTCAAAAAATGAAGAAAAAATCAATCGTGTACATTTACGTTTTATTCCACAAACCAGCAAAACATACAATCATAAATATAGTTTGTCATCTGCAGTGCAGATTCTGCACTGTGCCTGGTAAGGTATTTATGGGGCAATATGAGACTTTATTGATTAGGTATCCCTACTTGTGATGGGGGTTCAATAGCAGTCGGGAGTTGGGATGTTGAAACCAGAATTCAAACAAATTACTAGCCATATTTTCACTTCCCGGAAATGAAATGACTTTTTTTTGCCAATATTAACTTTCACTAGTCTTAGAGCTTTCAGTAATAAACTAGATGTGTAACAATCAAATATTCAGTGGTAATGGATAACTATTCCAATGGGCAAAGCAAATAAATAGCAATAAGGTTTTTTAGTGTAAATAAAATACCTAATTTATTTGTCTTATTTCACCCCCCCCTGATAGGTTCTTGACATGCAAAAATATGATACTAAGATTCATTCTAAAGTAAAAAAAATGTTGATGCATTCCTGAGCATCAAATTAAACTCTTTTAACAATTAGTTATTTTATAGGACAGCTTTTGATTGTTCTCTTTTCCCAGGTTGCATGTCCCACTTTTTTTGTAAATAAGGAACTAGCCTGGATAAAATGAAAAATTTATGGCCATGTAGATAAAAAAAGATGACATGCCTGTCATCACGCTACATCCATTTTATCATCAAATCGGTTGTCCCCTTTGAATTCTTTTGAATGTTGATGTGCATTACACTTGTGTAAGTAGGCGCATTATTCTAGGTACTGTTAGTTTCGTATTTATTAATTTATTATTATAGGTACATTATATTCTTGACAATCATAGTAGTAGGTCGTGTCAAATGGCTGGAGCAACAATTAGTTATTATATTATATTTTTATGTGACACGGTCGTGCGATGCGAAGAAAGCTTTTGGACGAGCTAAGTAATTTGTTTGTAGTAGTAAAAAAATTGTTGGCAGCAGAATGTCCAGGAATCCTGTTCAAACTACCCCAAACCAGTTTGCCAAATAAGAGCTCTTTTTTGGAGACGAAAAAAATGAAGAAAAAAAGAGCATGTAATCATTATTCTCCGAATGACTAGTCTGACGACGATCTGGTTGATGGGTGTTGTTTTCTGAATCCCAAATTGAAATAATATATGATTTTAATGTATTTAACTGTTTATTTGAATGATGAATGTAATCACTAATCACTACTGTTAATGTTTAATTTTCCTCATGTACTACAACATGAAAATTCACCAATTGAGAAAACTGCATATGAGCAAGGTTGTTTGATTGAAAAAAGCTATCGTCTCACTGTCGCCAGCGACTGACCTTTGCTTCAAGCAAGTTGGGTTAGGCAAAAAAAGTTGACGATGATGATAATGAGGATGTTGATCAAATTGACTTTTATCTCAAAAAATTAATCATGCGACTCTCGCTATTATTCATAAAATTCATGTTAATTCTTTTTTACCAAAAAATCTTCAAACTTAGCAAAAGTTAAGAAAGCAGTAGCAGAAAGTATTGAAAAAAATTCAACCTTTTATTTGATTTGCCTCACTACATTTTCACAGATTCATATAACAAAATTTGATGTCGAATGTTGAGGACATATGCCATTTCAAATCCCATTAATCAATACTAATACATTATTGTTGGTTATAATATAAATGATAATATGTAGGTTGTTCGGAAAAATAAAGTTATCTAGCATTTTATCAATTCATTAAAGCAATTACGGCTAAACGATAAGACTCTGTACATGTGACTGTTGCGAGAACATGCAAAGTACAAACGTTCGAGGATCAACTTCCTATTTTACTACGCTTGGTTTCAAGAAATTCATTTTTTAAATATTTCAGTAATTGGCCAAAGACCAAAATAAATCCTTGAAGTTTCTCCTTCGAGATTTCCAGCTTTACTAGATGGATTTTTCATTAAAATGGAAAAAGAGAACAATTCATAATTCATGGTAGTAGGCTACAATCTTGAACATTAACATCATTATCATTATCCCTATTCCAAAGAAGTATTAAAGTTACAAAGTAAGTGTCATTTAATACGTGACCAGGAATTCATTTCATGTCAGATGAATGACTGTTTTTATCTTGAAGTTAAATAATTAATCAGTTTTTGACACTAATTTCGTCTCATTTGATTTCAGACTTTTTTTTATCATGGAATACTCTCTTTTTACTCCCTTACTCACTACTACAAATCAACCTGAACCGAATCATTTTTTTAGCTTGGTCAGATGAAACTCAAAAAGATATGATAGGTGTCTTGAACTGTTAAAAAATCATCTGAATAATGGACAATAGTTGAGGATGAACTTTGTTACGTAATCGTGTGCATTCGATCTACTTTTTACACCGACCACCCAATTCCTAGATTATTGGAATGGTGACGCTGAATTTCGTGATTTTTCTGCCTTCTTTGTTTGCTCCCGACATGTCATATATCCCTCTTATATACATATGTTGCCTTTGCCATATCCTTCATTCGTTAAAATCCCGTAACTTTACGTTCCCTTTTGTCTAACTATTTCTCTGTAAATTCCCAGTAGAGTAAAAAGAAAGTTGCCCCCAAAAAAGTTTGAAATTATGTAACTTTTTAAAATATTGAGGCTTTTATTAACGTATCATTGAACATTTATTGAACATGATACATTTGCTTCATTTCATCCATTTATTGGCATTGCTGTATGATCCTTCACTTGGAGATCAAGGATTTATGTGAACTTATTAAAAATATGTTAAATTGATATTTAGAGGAATATTTTCTTTAGATTGAGGTAATATATAGTGCTCATATATAATACATTAAATATTGAATCTATCCAAACAAAATCTAACGTTTTACATTTACATAAAGTAGGGTTAATAAACTTAGATCAATCAATAAAGTACAGGTGAAACGATGCCGTAACTTATATAATATAGGTATGCACCACCAAGATCTTAACTATACAGCTTACAATGTACCTACCTCAAAAGATAATACTTGCAATAATTAGCTGTGCTGCCTTATATGTCATCTATCAAAGAGCTATAGACAAAGGGCAATGAATTTTTTGTGCAGGAAGGCACTATATTGTATATCAAGAGTGCTTTCTATTTCTACAGAAAGTTGAGGACGAAGTGACAACGCCAATTTTGCATCATCTTCATCAGCAACAAGCCCGTGGTACAAAGTACAAGGATTCCAGTTAGACTCACATAATGATAAATAAATAGATGTAGACACTGATAATAACCGCCTGGCTTGTGGTAACGTGCAAGCGAATTCCCCTTTTTATTGCAGGTACGAATTCTATTCGGGGGCATATTTATTAACTTAGACATATCGCTTTCATACAAGTCAAAACTGGGTGAAACAATTTAAAAAATAATAAAAGTTAAGAATTACTACACGAATTTTATGTAGCCTTTGCATATTGGCTTATATAACCCAATATGCAAAGGCTACATAAAATTTGTCTAGTATTCCTTAATAAAAATAACACAAAAATAGTTTTTATCAATTGCATCATCATCGTAGCGCTTATTCCTGCTTCAATTCATAATATAAATATTCAGCCTTGTGCATTTCTATATAGTTTTTAATGTATTTTTTGACACGATCAATGATCACGTTGACATATCATTGGAATATTTTTAGCAGTAAAACGAAAATGTACTGCGTCAAAAACAACAACAGTAATTTGTTTACGCTTCATTTAACGTAATATATTGTCATTTTCAACAATGATGTCATTTACCATTTCTGACTTGGGGAAAAATTGATACAAACATGCTTTTCATGTTTATATTGTTGTAGAAATAGGTACATTATCTATATATACAACTTATAAGTACAACCAAAAATATATAGCCAGTCACATCATGACGCAAAAAAAAGTTAAGGTGAGGAACAGCGAAAAAAACATATTTTTTTCTCCTCAACTTCCCTCAAATGCGTAACTCTTTTACATAAACAAACTAACATACCTACATAAATGCAATTAAAAGTCAATTAATCAAAATGGTTAAAACAAGCAAAAAACTGTGCCGGCAGCTCGGGTAGATTAAAGAGGTTTCATGTTTTTATACTTTTGCGTCAACAAATTTTATGCTTTTACGCACCCAAAAGTTTTGTATTTACCGTAGCAGCGTTGCTTTTACTGCTGCCATGTTTTTTTGATAATACAGAGACGTGTACTGAATGGCTCCAAAGTTATGTCTCGCTGGCCGCAGATTATTTAAAAAAATACAACTTGATGTCTTCGTAGAAGACATTAAAATGGTAACAAGAAAGCGATGAAACATGAAACATATAATCGCTTCATCATCATCATCAATGCTACATTGCAAAAATTACAACAACTTCATATTTATATGATGATCTCCATAAAAAATATGACACTTTACGCTGAAATGCACAAACAAGAGAATAAACGCACATATCGCTGCCCTCTTGGAATGACCCTATGTATTCCATGAAAAATTAAGAGCAATTAATTAGCAAGCAACTTTAAGCCTAAAAAAGTGGAAGTATTTTACTCACAGTGATTTTTAAGTGAACATAGATGTAGCCATAGCCAAAGAACGTTTGAGTTATGTGTCGCCATCAAATGATAGAATGGACAAGTATCTTGGTAAACAGTTCTTGAACATTTTTTATCACTTCATCGATCACAACGGATGTATAGGATTTGTAAAGCAATTCATTAATGAAATGAATGAAACGGTGCTTTCATATAAAAAAGGTATTTTGCAGAGGTTTAAAAAAAAGTTTGCAGAGTGAACGTGTGCTTGATTTGACACTTGTTGAAATTGGGAAACAGATGGACAGACATCCTTAACTTTGCTATTAACTTTTTTATCAAGTTTAATAACATTTTTTGTAAAGATTATAGTGTTGCTTTTGCTCGTAGGTGATGATGAGCTCTGCTCCAGTAATGAAATGTAAAAGTTGTAAGCGCATTCTGCGTCGCGTTCACGATGGCAGTATGATCGCTGCGAGGTTTTTCTATATACAATTATTAGTATTATGTCTGGTCATACAAACAAACCATCTCACATCTCATCTCACGATTCATCTTCCAACTCCAATTCATCTTTGGATTATGATATGATCCAACTCTATCAGTGGCTTCACTGGTTCAATTGGCAGATGGTGGTATGAGTTGTCATCATGAAATAAGCATGGTTTTCGTAACGTCTGAGCGTTATTTTTCTAGCTTTGTAGAGAGTATACGTCTTCTTTAAATAGTTGTTATACTTTAAAGAGTTGTTATACTTTAAAGAGTTAAATGTTTTACGTGTAGGATCAGATTTACATAAGAACTACACATCATTATTGCAGGCGCCATCGAGGCGTCGTCTTTCGCTTCAAACGTAAGTTTTGTGTACAAAATTCAATATGATGACCTTTTCACGAATGTGGAAATTTTTCATGGCTCGATCGGTTGTTAAATTTTGTTATGTAAAACTGAGCCATAAAATTATTTCTAAAAAGTTTTATGTGTTTTCTAATGCCGAATTTTTCACCGCTAACCAGATAATCTTGTAAACATGCTTAGGATTTTGATGCAAATGTTAAACATGCTGTTGCATAATTTTTTCCTTGAAAATCATCAGGTGACATATGTACATATTGGTAATTGATACGATTCCTTAAATTAGGTAGAACATATTAAAGTCTGGATAGCAAGTTCACAATTTTATACACTGTGATTGTAAGTATTTAAGCATATTCGTAGCTCGTTATTTGCAGGCAAGGACTATTTATTGTGTTTAATTTCTGAGAGAGGATATTAATTTATTTCAAATGAATATTTCGTAAAATGAGAGTCTTCATGATTATTTTCCTGTTTGCGTACTCCAGTGGGAGCATTTCTTTTGCAGGCCTTTTTGCACTTGCTCGATTCTCTATTTAGTCGTATTGGCCTGTATTAAGTCTTGAATGCAGACCAAAAGCAGGAGAGAAATGTTTTGAATTTCCAAGTTATTCAATTCTTTTGCAGTTTGTATGTATGTATTTATTTAAAGGGGTTTGCGCGTTTGTGTTGTTTTGACAAAATGACGATGATATTCATTTGTAGTCAACTTATGATGACATGTCATGATGTCATATGACCTATGGTGAACATGGTGAATGACGCACTCGTCGTGTGGCATCAATGTGATTACCAAATTTATGAATCAGTATACTATCGTGCGTAATAAAACATAATATTCTGTACATATTATGTACTACAAGCATGTGAAACTTTTAATTTCTGCTATGATTTAAAGTCATTCAATTAAATTATCTGTCTTGCAACAAGGGGATTAGTTCCAAAGGTAGATGTAAATCCATGTAAATATTTCACTTAAACTTGCATAGACTATAGTCTAGCCGATTTGGTATATAGTAGGTACATATATTTATACATTACAAACAATTGAGACTAGATGTTTCTCAAAAGCATAATTTAAAAAAAACTATCTTCAATCTGGCAAATTGCTAAACTAGATTTATTT